>PVKV010038821.1:0-13588 GCA_004027835.1 Alouatta palliata | reverse complement strand
AGCAATTCTCCTGCCTCAGCCTCCCGAGTAGCTGGGACTACAGGCACGTGCCACCATGCCCAGCTAATTTTTGTATTTCTAGTAGAGACGGGGTTTCACCATGTTGACCAGGATGGTCTCGATCTCTTGACCTCGTGATCCACCCGCCTCTGCCTCCCAAAGTGCTGGGATTACAGGCGTGAGCCACCGCGCCCGGCCTCAATGTCAGTATGTTAATGCATATACATACTCCTACACTGTGTAATGGCAGCGTGACAGCCTAGATTTTTCGAAGGAACCTGTAACCATGTTTGTTCATTGCATCCATGGACTTCTAAGGTGTGTGTGTATGTGTATGCACACACACGTGTATATACAGACACACATATACACATGTGTATAAATAGCCTTGCTCAGATGCGCAGTAATAACCTCAGATATATCCAGCACTATGTATTTTGCATATGTTAATTTTTTTATTTTTTGAGATGGAGTCTTGCTCTGTCACCCAGGCTGGAGTGCAATGGCACGATCTCGGCTCACTGCAACCTCCGCCTCCTGGGTTCAAGCGATTCTCCTGCCTCAGCCTCCTTAGTAGGTGGGACTACAGGCACCCGCCACCATGCCCAGCTAATTTTTTTTTTTTTTATTTTTAGGAGAGACAGAGTTTCACCATGTTAGCCAGGATGGTCTCAATCTCCTGACCTCGTGATCCACCCGCCTTGGCCTCCCAAAGTGCTGAGATTACAGGCGTGAGCCACTGCCCCCGGCCACATATGTTAATTTATTTACATCTTGTAAGCACCCAGGATAAAAGTACAGTTTTCATACCTACTTGACAGATGGGGAAACTTACTCAAGGTCAGTCACTGACATGTGTGGCAGAGTCAAGGTTCAGTCCAGGCAACTAGATGCGCAGCCTGGCCTCTTGACTGTCACCCTTCCAATAACAGGCCACCTATTTGGTTGCACACTCTAACTCCTTGGTTACACAAACTGGGAGGGCCTATAGGGAACATACAAAGAAAAATCTTAGTATGACAGATGTGAAGTCCAGAGGTTTAGTTTCTTCTTCTTCTTTTTTTTTTTTGTTTTTTGTTTTTTTGTTTTTTTGAGACAGAGTCTTGCTCTGTTGCCCAGGCTGGAGTGCAGTGGTGTGACCTTTGCTCACTGCAACCTCCACCTCCTGGGTTCAAGCAATCCTCTTAGCCTTCCGAGTAGCTGGGATTACAGTGTGCACCACCATGCTAGGGTAATTTTTGTGTTTTTAGTAGAGATGGGGTTTTACCATGTTGGCCAGGCTGGTCTCAAACTCCTGACCTCAGGTGTTCTGTCTGCCTCGGCCTCCCAAAGTGCTGGGATTACAGGCATGAGCCACCATACGCCTGGCCACTGATACTTCTTTAACTTCCTTTCAAGTCACCTGGATGTTTCTTCCGGAGTGTGACGACCATCGGCGGCTCTCCTCTCTCCGGTCTCTGCTGCTCCTTCATACCCCAGCCCGGGCTCCATCTTTTCCTGCCTGCCTTCTCTGTCCTTCCCGCAAGGTTGGGCTCTGTGTGAAGGTGCTGTGTCAGATCCCCTTTGTCCCCGGAAGAGGCTGAAGCCTTTTGCATGACCCAGAGTCGAACAGCTAGGAAACAACACGCCTTCCTCTTGGTACTCTTGACACCTCTCAGAAGACAGCTGCTGTGTGTTTGGGGCTCGCCTAGTCACTTTCCTCCGTTTTACCAGACTTCCCCTCAGGAAGGGAGGGGAGGGGGCTGAGGGGAGGAAGGAAAGGAGTGGAGAAGGGGGAAGAAAACCCCCATCCTGCCACAACACAGAGCCTCGGATTTTGCTCTGCTTTGATGCTAACGCCTCTGATTTTCTCTGGTTCTTTCTGAAGTTTGGGGGTGGGGTTGAGAGAACATGTCCTGAGACTTCAAGCTGCAGCACAGCTTTAAGAGGCTTTAGATGGGGAGTCCTGAAAGGACATCTCTTATATCCCTCAGAAAAAGACTGGTCAGCTGAGGTGGGACTGTTGTTAGGTTTGACTGGCTGAAGATTTGTGTAGAGGGGACTCAGGGTCCCTTTCTCTGCCAGGGCATTTTCTTAGGAATGGGACCTCTCGGCCGGGTGTGGTGGCTCACGCCTGTAATCCCAGTACTTCACTATCACTATTATTATTTGAGAAGGAGTTTTGCTCTTGTCACCCAGGCTGGAGTGCAACGGTGCAATCTCAGCTCACTACAACCTCCACTTCCTGGGTTCAAGTGATTCTCCTGCCTCAGCCTCCCAAGTAGCTGCTACTACAGGTACCTGCCACCATGTCTGGCTAATTTTTGTATTTTTAGTAGACTGGGTTTCACTACGTTGGCCATGCTGGTCTGGACCTCCTGACCTCAGGTGATCTACCTGCCTGGGCCTCCCAAAATGCTGAGATTACAGGAATGAGCCACTGTACCCCATCAAACTCCTATATTATTTAGACTCAACAGACACTGTCCAGTTGTGCTGGAAACAGATGCTCGGTGGTGCAAAGAAAAATCAGCACTGAGACAAAGGATCTCTCAGCAAGCAATTTTTACTTCCTGGACATAAAATGGGAGGGCCTATAGGGAACATACAAAGAAACGGTAGCCTTGCTAGCCATCTTGCCATGAGAGTACAATGAACAAAGAAAAAGCAGACATGTTTATCCCTTACGCATTTGGAGGTCATCCTTATTGCTGTGTCTGATCTCCGTTGGCTGGAGCCAGACCTCACAATGTAAACCAAAACCCGATTGGCTAACAACTTAAAACTTTTCTAAACAGGTAAGGGGCATAGTCTGCGAGCTGGGACATGCCTGTGAGCACGTCCAGCACAGATATCTTGGTTAAAGTACAAGGACATAGAATATACTATGTGCCTGTAAGCATGGCATGTTCTTGAACTCCCGACCTTAGGTGATCTGCCCCCCCTTGGCCTCCAAAGTGCTGGGATTACATAAGCCACCATGCCCGGCCAGCATGGCATGTTCAACAGCTCCACAGGATAGGGCTTAACGAAGTTTTAGCACACTTACGATTTATTCTTTTACAAGAAAGGAAACTTTGAAGAGGAACTTTTACTTCCCACAAATTGCTGTAAGACTTTTTGTATATGTCATTCTCTCAATTTCTGTGCTTACCTTTGTTGACCTAAAGGAGGAAACTGAGGCAAAATTAATATAGAGTCCATTTGGGCCAAGGCTGAGGACTGCAGCCCAGGAAACACTGGGAAATTCTCCTGAGAATAAAGGAGAGGCTCAAGTTTTTAAGGAAAAAAGGATGAATCAGGAGAGGGGCAATTGCAAAAGTTGTTTTTTCAGGAATTCTCGTGGGCTTACAGAAAGAACATTGATTACGAATTGGCTATATGTTGTTGAACTGTAGTGTATGGATAATGTTGTCTAGCAAAGGGCATTGTTAGGATAACTTATGGTTACTTGGTGGTGACAGCCAGTCTAGAGTCCGTATAGCAGGAGGCTTCAAAATAAATACTTAGCTCAAGGTAGTAGGGGTGGAGTAAGCCATGACTGCTGTCTCATTTTAATGCCTCTCTGGGCCTGATCACTTAGTAGGGCTCATATTCCTCAGATAAAAAAGGTCTTTTCTTTCCTGCCTTGCCATAGTCGAGTAACAGGTTACAGACCTGCCTGGGATGACAGGCTGTACTTTGAGCAGTGTTGATCTAGTCCACTCGTTCCTTCTCCATTTGGGAAAGTTCACTCATTCACAGAATAAAACATTCATTACGTATGTGTTATAAGCCAGGTATGTAGGTGATTCAGACTTACCCTGTGCTGAAGTGATTGCTGTGACAGCATGACCATGTGTTATGATCACATCATTGAATTGGAGTGGTCTAGTCATCAATAGAATGTCATGTTCACCGTGATAGCACTAAAACCAAAAATTGCCCCAGGCCTGGTCTGGGACAGACCCTTTTTTGTATGTGATGTAATTCACAACTTCCTTCTGGGAAGAAACTCAGTGATCCTGATAAAATGCCTAAGCTGTTTTCTGATGGACTCTAACGGGATTAAGACATGTTCTGGGAAACAAGTCACACACCCTGGCTCCCTGACCGCCAACAGACTTTCAGACAACAGCACAGTTGATTTTTAACCAGATATTCTTTTCTTTTTTTTTTTCTTTTTTGATGAAGTCTTGCTCTGTCACCCAGGCTGGAGTGCAGTGGTACGATCTTGGCTCACTGCAAACTCCGCCTCCTGGGTTCAAGTGATTTTCCTGCCTCAGCCTCCCAACTAGCTGGGACTACAGGCCTGTGCCATCATGCTCAGCTAACTTTTATATTTTCAGTAGAGAGAGGGTTTCACCATGTTAGCAAGGCTGGTCTTGAACTCCTGACCTCAGGCAATTGGCCCATCTCAACCTCCCAAAGTGCTGGGATTACAGGTGTGAGCCACCATGCCCGGCCTAACCAGACATTCTTTTATTCTGTGTCTAGTCTAACAATAACTATCTGGCCATTCTCTTTTCCTATAAAATGCTCTATCAAGTGTAAATCTTGGAAACAGACTCCTAGAGGCTTCTTCTCTTGAAGAAAGGCTGCAATACAGTTACAATATGTGGTCCTAACTACAGAGGGGAGGAGAGAATTCTGATGGGTTGGTGGAGTTGGTGGAACTCAGTGGCCTTGAGAAAGCTTTATGGTATTTCTGAGTCTCAGTTTTGTCATCTGCGAAATGGAGACAGTCATGCCCCAGGAGAGGTATTAATGGCTGTGAGAATCAGTGTGGAATGGAAAGGGCGTGGTATTTGCCCAGCATGTAGTAGTGCACCCTACAAGCACATGATGATGATGATGATGATGATGGTGGTGGTGGTGGTGACGGCTATGGACTCCTGATCTCTGAAAGAATTAAGCATATGCCACCCCACACATACCATTCTGTCCAATTGACTGCTTAAGTTAAAGGCACATGGAAAACAGTAGGTCCAAGATCACTCTGACCTCTGTTCTTGCTTTATTCCTTCCTTTCTTCCTTCCTGCCTTCCTTTTTCCTTCCTTCCTTCCTTTCTTTCTTCTTTCCTTCTTTCTTTCTCTCTTTCTCTTTCCCTCCTTCCTTCTTTCTCTTCCTTCCTTCCTCCCTCCCTCCCTCCCTCCCTCCCTTCCTTCCTTCCTTCTTTCCTTGAGATGGAGTTTCACACTTGTTGCCCACGATCTGGGCTCACCACAACCTGCGTCTCTTGTGGTTCAAGCGATTCTCCTGCCTCAGCCTCCCGAGTAGCTGGAATTACAGGCGCGCCTGACTAATTTTGTATTTTTAGTAGAGACGGGGTTTCCTTCTATTGGTCAGGCTGGTCTTGAATTCCTGACCTCAGGTGATCCTCCCGCCTCGGCCTCCCAAGGTGCTGGGATTACAGGCATGAGCCGCCGTGCCCAGCCTGTGCAGTTTCTTAAAAGCAGGAGATGAAATTCCGTTGTGAAAGACACAACGTCCTTATCTTCGAGGTTGAGAAGCAGAGACCAAGGATATTCTGCACAGACCTTGTCCAAATAACTCTTATCTTTTTTTTTTTTGAGATGGAGTCTCTCTCTGTCACCAGGCTGGAGTGTAGTGGAGTGATCTCAGCTCACTGCAATCTCTGCTTGCCGGGTTCAAGCAATTCTCCTGCCTCAGCCTCCTGAGTAACTGGGACTTGTAGTCACTGGCATGTGCCACCACGCCCAGCCTATTTTTGTATTTTTAGTAGAGATGGGGTTTCACCATGTTGGCCAGGTTGGTCTCAATTTCTCGACTTTGTGATCTGCCCACCTCAGCCTCCCAAAGTGTTGGGATTACAGGTGTGAGCCACCGCGCCCAGCCAACCAATAACTCTTATCTTTTAAGCCTCTCCACATAATTTAGTTGCTTCTTCACAACTTACTACTCCTTGTCCAATCCAGTCTATACTCATAAGTAACTGACTCTAGCTGCTTCTTTGGGGGTCTTCATTTTCTTAGCAGGGCTCCGGTGCCTTGTAAAACTTACATGAAATAAAATTGTATGCTTTTCTCCTGTTACTTGATCTACGTCAGTTTAGTCTTGGGGCCCAGCTGAGACCCTAAGAGCAGGAAGGCGGAGTTTTGCTGTCCCCACATCTCCTCAAGTAGAGTCCTCGAGTTCCAGCGTATGACTGTCTGGCCATCCTCTTTTCCTAAAAATGCCGTATCAAGTGTGAATCTTGGAAATACACTCCTAGAGACCATTTCTCTTGAAGAAAGGCTGCAATGCAGTTACGACACGTGGTCATAACTAAAGAGAGGGGAGAGAATTCTGATGGGTTGGTGAAGTTGGTGGGACTCAGTGACCTTGAGAAAGCTTTATGGTATTTCTGAGTCTCAGTTTTCTCATCTATGAATTGGAGACAAGAATGCCCCAGGAGGTGGCTGTGAGAATTAATGTGGAATTAATTAGAACCTTGAAGAACCACCCAATGGGTTTACCTTGCCGGCTGCCTAGACAGCTGATTTCTCAAGACAGGGAATGGCAATAGAGAAAGAGTAATTCATGCAGAGCCAGCTGTGCAGGAGACCAGAGTTTTACTGTTACTCAAATCAATCTCCCTGAGCAATCGGAGATCAGAATTCTTAAGGATAATAATTTGGCAGGTATGGGCTCAGACAGTGGGAGCGCTGATTGGTCCAGTTAAGATGAAATCATAGGGGTGGAAGTGAGTTGTTCTTGCTGACTTCTGCTCCTGGGTGGGATCGCAGAACTGTGAGCCAGATTTTCAGTCTGGGCGGTGTCGTCTGCTGCAGGGTCTGCAAAATATCTCAAGCACTGATCTTAGGTTTTGCAACAGTGATATCATTCCCAGGAGCAATTTCGGGAAGTTCAGACTCTTGCAGTTAGAGGCTGCATGGCCCCTAAACCATGATACCTAATCTTGTAGCTAATTTGTTAGTCCTGCAAAGGCAGACTGGTTCCAAGCAAGAAGGGGTTTTTTTGGAAAAGGCTATTATCCATTTTGTTTCAGAGTTCAAACTATAAGCTAAATTCCTTCCCAAGGCTAGTTCAGCCTACACCCAGGAATTAACAAAGACAGTTCAGAGGTTAGAACGAAGATGGGGTCGGCTTGATCTCTTTCACTGGCATAATTTCCTCAGTTTTGATATTTGCAAAAGTGGTTTCATTATCTGCTCCCAGTCAAGCTCTGGGCTGTTGCTTCTCCCTCAAGCCTGAGATGGGAGGGGCAGATGCCCTATGGGCCTGGAAAAGGGGCAAGTAGGTACCTAGTGCCTCAGGGCGAGCAGGGGCTGCCTGAAGTGAGAAACTGGGAGCGGGCTTGCCTTTGGGGCAATGCTCCCAGTTCCCACAGGGCCAAACGCCTCCTGAGCAGAGGGCAGGGAAGAAGCCAGCCTGAGCCTGGGGTCCTGGGGGAGGTAGGACGGACGCTGGAGGCCCGGCCACTGCAGGCCTGTGATCTGGAATCCAGCCAAGCCTCATCGGCCTGCAGCTGTGGGAGCAGGCAGAGCCCTGCTGTGGTTTTAACTCTGTGGCTGCCACTCAGGGACCATTTATGGGCTGTTCTTTTTCACAATATTTCTCTTACTGTGATGCTTGGGCTGAGAGAAGAGAGGCTGCTGAAAGTTGTCTGCGTCTGTTTCCTTTGTGCTATTGGGAGGAGAAACACACTTGGCACATACTGAGTCCTTTTTCTTCTTCCACCTCAATCTACTTTGTCTGAGAAAGTGAATCCATGTGGAAAGGGCTCTGGGTGAGGGATGAGTGAGAGAAGAGAGGCAGAGGGAAGGGAGAGAGAGGAGGGAGATGACAGCTTGGCCAGTGTTTCTAGCCTGCATCATATTGCGGAGACTTGACACGTGCAATTTTCTGCCTGTGGTGAAGGGAAGGGGCGGAAGCAGAAGAGAAAGAGCAGAGCCTTAGGCAGGTGTAGGGACAGCGCTGCCAGCTTGCAGGACATCTTTGTGAGAGTCAGAAAATGGTGTCCGCTCTGCCTGCACACGCCCTGTGCCAGCACAGAGCTTTGGCGAGCCCAGCACAGCTAGGTTTCAGTCTCCACTGTCCCCTCTGTCTCATTCAGTGAACGGCCTGTGCAACTGTGACCAGCAGCCCTGACGGAAGGAAGACTCATCCCCAAATGGTGTAGAAGATGAGCGCTCACAAGAAACTGAAATAAGAAGAGGGAAACTGCCCTTGGTTATGGCTACAGTATTCGCTGGGTGCAAATGTACAGTTCATTTCCAGAAAGCCTATGACGTAATCACTCTTACTCACTGAGCACAGCTCTTTACTTTCTCCACTGAGGCATCCACCAAACCCTGCAAAATCTAGTTAATTGCTCCCTTGCCTCTTCTACCAAACTGGCCTCTGTCCTTGTTTCTGTAAACCAAAAGGTATCTGAGCCAGATCTCAGTCAATTTAGAAAGTTTATGTTTTCAAGATTAAGGATCCACTTGTGACACGGCCTTGGAAGGTCCTGATAGCATGTGCCCAAGGTGGTTGGGACATGTCTTGCTTTTTTGCTGTTGTTGCCCAGGCTGGAGTGCAGTGGCGTGATCTTGGCTCACTGCAACCTCTGCCTCCTGGGTTCAAGTGATTCGCCTGCCTCAGCCCCCAAGTAGCTGGGATTACAGGCATGCACCACCAGGCCCAGCTTATTTTGTATTTTTTTTTTTTTTTTAACTAGAGATGGAGGTTTCTCCATGTTGGTCAGGTTGGTCTCATCCCGACCTCAGGTGATTCGGCCTCCCAAAGTGCTGGGATTACAGGCGTGAGCCACCATGCCCGGCCACATCTTGCTTTTATGCATTTTAGGGAGACACGAGACATCATCAGTGCTTGTAAGAGGTACATTGGTTTAGCCTGGGAAGGCGCGACAACTTGAGGCGGAGGCTTCCAGGTCGTAAGTAGTTGAAAGACAAAAGGCTGCAGTGGACTCTAGAGTCCTTGATCAGCCTTCCACTGAATACAAACTTTTGTCTGGCTCAGTGAATCTGCAATTTGACATAAACAGTAGGGCAGAGGAAGCAATCAGATATGCATTTGTCCCACTTGAGCCTCAGAGGGATGACCTTGAGTTCTGTTCTGTCTGTCCTTTGTCCACAAGGAGTTTCGTTGTGGGCAAATTGTGAGGGAGGTATGGAGCTTTTAATTTTTGTAGCTGTTAAAACTTGTGCTCTGAATGAAGAGATGCCCCAAACAGGCTTTGTGGGAGCAACATGGCTGTTTATTCACCTGGGTGTGGGCGGGCTGAGTACGAAAAGAGAGTGGAGGGCGGTGGGATAGGAGTTGGTTTTGTAGGTTTGGGGTGGGCAGTGGAAAGTTACAGAAGTTTCAGTTTAAGGCAGTTTTTTGCAAGCTGGGTATGGGCCGTAGGGTGTGCAGTCACGAGGTTGACCAAGGTCCATTGCAAAGTCCAATGGCCTTGTCAGTTGAGTTGGGAATAAGAAACAATAGAAGAATGTCTCCGGTTAGTTAGGCGCCGCAGGGGTTGGTCATTCTTCCATTTTTCATGATCTTCCAGCTCCTTCAGGTTTTCTGATTCTGGACAGCTCTCCAGAGGTATCTGTGTGGGTCACGGGGATGGCCCTAGCATCAATGGCACTGTCAGTCAATTTAGGAATCAAGTGGGAGGCAGGTTTGCCTGACATAGTTCCCAGCTTGTCTTTCCCTTGGCTTTGTGATTTTGGGGTCTCAAGATTTATTTTCCTTTCACATTTCCATTCCTGTATTGCTCTTTTTTTACTTCCCATTGTTACAGGAAGGGGGTACACATCCAGACCCCAAGAGAGGGTTCTTGGATCTTGGACAAGAAAGAATTTAGCCGGACGCGGTGGCTCACGCCTGTAATCCCAGCACTTTGGGAGGCCGAGGCGGGTGGATCACGAGGTCAAGAGATCGAGACCATCCTGGTCAACATGGTGAAACCCCATCTCTACTAAAAATACAAAAATTAGCTGGGCATGGTGGTGTATGCCTGTAGTCCCAGCTACTCGGGAGGCTGAGGCAGGAGAATTGCTTGAACCCAGGAGGCGGAGGTTGCGGTGAGCCGAGGTCGTGCCATTGCACTCCAGCCTGGGTAACAAGAGCGAAACTCCGTCTCAAAAAAAAAAAAAAAAGACTTTAGGGTAAGTCCCTAGAGTGAAGCGAAAGCAAATTTATTAGGAAAGTAAAGGAATGAAAGAATGGCTGCTCACAGACAGAGAAGCCCTGAGGGCTGCTGGTTGCCCATTATTATGGTCATTTCTTGATGATATGCTAAGCAAAGGGTGGATTATTCATACCTCCCCTTTTTAGACCATATAGGGTAACTTCCTGAGGTTGCCACGGTGTTTGTAAACTGTCATGGAGCTGGTGGGAGTGTAGCAGTGAGGACGACCAGAGGTCACTCGTATGACCATCTTGGTTTTGGTGGGTTTGGGGCGGCTTCTTTACTGCACCCTGTTTTATCAGCAAGGTCTTTATGACCTGTATTTTGTGCTGACCTCCTATCTCATCCTGTGACTTAGAATGCCTTAACCATCTGGGAATGCAACCCAGTAGGTCTCAGCCTCATTTTACCCAGCCCCTACTCAATATGATGTTGCTCTGGTTCAAATGCCTCTGACACCAGGAAGAGGCTTCCTGTACTTCAGAATAAAATTTCTGCCCCCAAACTTTCTGCTGCGAATATTCACTACCTCTTTTAGGAAAGCTCTGGTGCCCGATTCTGCCGAAAGCATCTTTTTTCTCCCACTGCCCCATATCCCTTATCAAATGACCTCTCAGAAAGAAGATACAAAGGGAAGGGAACATGAGAGTGGAGAAATGCTGCCTAGCTACATACAATTTCTTGCTTTAATTCATTGTCTTCTTTGAGAGACTATCAAAAGCTTTCATCAGTCTCAAGAGTCCATGACCCCAGAATTTTAAGAGCTGCTGATACAAAAGGATTCATGAAGTCCTCTAAGAAAAGGGCACAGAAAGTTCAGGAAGGGTTTATTACGTTTATTTTTATCCCACTGTCTGATTTTGGGCAGGTTACTTTATTTATTTATTTATTTATTTAACCATGAGCATAAACAGTGTTGCTTATTTTCCTGACTGCCTTGGATGGTCCTGAGAATCATATTATTCTAATTGCCAACTAGAGGCCATCCCATTCTTCAGCCCGCCACCTCCCAAGCTACCCTCCATTGTGTGCCCAGAGTTGTAATCCAAGCAGCTCTGGGGTTAAAAGCCTCCAGTCCCACCTATATGCCCTTCTCTTCCTTTGTTCCCAAGCCACCTTTCCACCCCTGCCAGGCTGGCTAATGTACTGCCCATATAAACCAAAAATAACATGTTAAGTCGCTCAACAGACTGCATTGAACCCCTCTTCTTGGACAAGGGAATTCCAAAGTAAACCTGAAAAGTTAGTTCAGGCCATGATGGAAAGGGGGGTGGACACGCCACATTATACCCTCCTTTCTTTGGAATTCAGGCACAACTGAGCAGCATCAACATTAAAATACCATCGTGGGCAACAGAAGGAGACCTGGCCTCTAAAAAAAACAAAACAATGCCGGGCGTGGTGGCTCATGCCTGTAATCCCAGGCCGAGGTGGCTGGATCACCTGCGGTCAGGAGTTCGAGACCCGCCCTGACCAACATGGTGAAACCCCATCTCTACTAAAAATACAAAATTAGCTGGGAGTGGTGGCACATGCCTGTAATCCCAGCTACTCGGAAGGCTGAGGCAGGAGAATCACTTGAACCTGGGAGGCAGAGTTTATGGTGAGCCGAGATCACGTCGTTGCACTCTAGCCTGGGCAAGAAGAGGGAAACTCCGTCTCAAAAAAAAAATAAATAAATAGCAACAATGAAAAACATGAAAACAGAGTTCTTAAGACTGACAAAACAGGCTTTTGTAGCAATAAGATACCAAATTCCAACCTAACTCTAGTATAGCGCCACATGTCAGATAGCAGGCCCTAAAGGAAATTAAAGTATTTTATCCCCAAATATGTTTATTTGATGTATTTAGACATGGCCGCACAAAGCCGTCTCCTGTGGGAGAAATGTATGTCTGGTCTCGAACTCATGGGCTCAAGCAATCCTCCCATCTGAGCCTCCCAAAATTTGGGGATTACAGGTGTGAACCACCTCACCTGGCTGATATTTACATTCTGTAGAGAATCCTCTTCCCTCTCCAGGTTTTTTTTTTGGATCCTGAAGAGATTAGCTGAGAGTCTGGCACCTTTTAAAGGTCTGAATAGGAAACATTTGCCATCTATTGCCTCTAAGGGTGTCCACCGATGAGACTTCATCTACATAATAAGAGCTTAATTTCCACAATCTCTTATCTTAATCCAGACACTCCTTTGTATTGATCTGGGTCTTCAGATAAGAACTTAACTCTCAAACAATCTCTGAATCCACTTATGACCTAGAAGTCCTCTGAAGACCTCCACTTTGAGTTGTTTGGCCTTTCTGGACTGAACCAATATATACCTCACATGTATTGACTGATGTCTGCTTGTAACTCTCCTGAAATGTAAAAAATCAAGCTGTAACTCAACCACAGGAGCACATGTACTCAGGACCTCCTAGGGCTGTGTCCTGGGTCATGGTCCTCACATTTGGCTCAGAATAAATCTCTTAAAATATTTTAGAGTTGGCTGGGCGTGGTGACTCACGCCTGTAATCCTAGCACTTTGGGAGGCCGAGGCGGGCGGATCACGAGGTCAGTAAAGACAGGGATTCGCCATGTTAGCCAGGCTGGTCTCCAATTCCCGACCTCTGGTGATCCGCCTGCCTTGGCCTCCCAAAGTGCTGGGATTACAGGTGTGACCTACTGTGCACAGCCTGAACCTGCTTTTTTATTATTTTTTAATTTTTTATTTAAAAAAATATGGAATGCTTCATGAATTTGTGTGTCATCCTTGCGCAGGGGCCATGCTAATCTTCTCTGTATCGTTCCAATTTTAGTATATGTGCTGCTGAAGTGAGTGCTGAAACTGCTTTTTAATCAACATCCACAACGGGAGCATCACAGCCATCTGGCTCTAGGCCATCACTCATGATGTCCTTGTCACCCATTCTTCTTGGTTCTCTAGCTCCTCTGTATCATCTGAGGTCAGCTCTTCTGAAGTGAGGAACCCTGAATCTGTGTTCCAAAGCACTCCATTTTCCCAATCAGATACAACACTGTGTGCTCCAGTTCTCTACCTCCATCTCTCTCGTCTGTGAGCTTCTTTAGAACAGGGCTTGAGTCTTGTTCACAGGTGTCTGCCCAGTGTTCCCAATGGTCCCTGGAACATAGTCTGTACATGAGAAATGAGTTGAATAACTAAAGCCTTCTCTGACAATTGTATGTCTCCACATTTTTTTTTTTTTTTTTTTGAGACAGAGTTTCGCTCTTGTTGCCCAGGCTGGAGTGCAATGGCGCGATCTCAGCTCACCGCAACCTCTGCCTCCTGGGTTCAAGCAATTCTCTTGCCTCAGCCTTCTGAGTAGCTGGGATTACAGGCGCACGCCACCATGCCCAGCTAATTTTTTTGTATTTTTAGTAGAGACGGGGTTTCACCATGTTGACCAGGATGGTCTCGATCTCTTGACCTCGTGATCCACCCGCCTCAGCCTCCCAAAGTGCTGGGATTACAGGCGTGAG
>PVKV010038820.1:0-13587 GCA_004027835.1 Alouatta palliata | reverse complement strand
AGCCGGGCGCGGTGGCTCACGCCTGTAATCCCAGCACTTTGGGAGGCCAAGGCGGGTGGATCACGAGGTCAAGAGATCGAGACCATCCTGGTCAACACGGTGAAACCCCGTCTCTACTAAAAATGCAAAAATTAGCTGGGCGTGGTGGCACGTGTCTGTAGTCCCAGCTACTCGGGAGGCTGAGGCAGGAGAATTGCTTGAACCCAGGAGGCGGAGGTTGCGGTGAGCCGAGATCGCGCCATTGCACTCCAGCCTGGGTAACAAGAGCGAAACTCTGTCTCAAAAAAAAAAAAAAAAAAAAAAAAAAAGATTACATTTGAATTTTAGGATGAGGTTTTCTATTTCTGCAAAAAACACCATTGGGATTTTGATAGGGATTACATTTAATCTGTAGATTATTTTGAGTAATATTGCCATTAAAAAAAATATTTTTCCAGTCCATGAATACAGGATGTCTTTTCATTTATGTCTTTTCTAATTTCTTTCAGTAATGTTTTATGGTTTTCAGTGTACATGTCTTTAGCCTCAGTTAAATTTATTCTTCAGTATTATTCTTTTTGATGCTTTTATAAGTGGAACTGCTCTTAAGTTTCTGTTTGGATTATTCATGGTTAGTGTATAGAAACACAACTGATTTTTGAATATTGACTCTAACCTGTATCTTTGCTGAACTTGGTTATGGGCTCTGACAGATTTTTTGTTTGTTTGTTTTGGTGCGTATGCAATTTTTAGTTTTCTACATATACATGTCACCTGTGAACAGATCATTTTACTTTTTTCTTTCCAATTTGGATGCCTTTTATTTCTTTTTCTTACCTAATTGCTCTGGCAAAAACTTCCAATAATGAGTTGAATAAAAGTGACAAAAAGTGACATCTTTGTCTTGGTCCTGATCTCAGGAAAAAAATCTTTCAGTCTTTCATCATTGAGAATGATGTTAGCTGTGGGCTTTTCATACGTGGCCTTCACCATGCTGAGGAAGTTTCTTTCCATTCCCAGGTTATTGATGGTTTCTTTATTATGAGAGGGTGTTGAATTTTGTTGAATATTTTACATGTATCTAATGATATGATGCAGTTTTTGTCTTTTGTTAATATGGTATATTACATTAAAATATTTTTGTATGTTAAATCAACCATGCATTCCTGGCATAAATGCCATTTGATCCTGGTGTATATTTCTTTTCATATGTGCTATATTCTGCTTGTTATTACTTTGTTGGGCATTTTTGTGTCTATATTCATATGTTTCATAAACTATGATATATAACTTTTGGGTGATATTTTTAGTTTTGCTATCAGGACAGTGCTGGACTCATAGAATGAGTTAGGAAATATTTCCTTCTCTTTAGTTTTTTGGAAGAGTTTGAAAAGGATTAGTGTTAATTCTTCTTTAAATGTTTGGTAGAGACTGGGCATGGTGACTCACAATTTGTAATCCCTGCACTTTGGGAGGCCAAAGCGAACAGATAACTTTGAGCTCAGATGTTCGAGACCAGCCTGGTAAAACCCCATCTCTTAAAAAAAAAAAAAAAAAAAATTAACCAGCCATGGTCACTCACAACTGTAGTTCAAGCTACTCTGGAGCCTGAGGCTGGAGTATAACTTGAAGCCCAGGAAGCAGAGGTTGCAATGAACTGAAATTGTGCCCCTACACCTTATCCTGGGCAAGAGTGAGACCCAATCTCAAAAAAAAGGAAAACAAACAATGAGGCCCTGCCTCAAAAAAGGAAGAAACAAACAAAAATAACTGTTTGTTAAAATTCACCAGTGGAGTCATGCTAGACAAGAGCTGTGAAAAGTCTTTCAAGGACCCCCTTTTTTCCTCTGCATCTGCCTAAAATAATTTTTCAATAACTCTTACCACATTTTCCCCTGTGGAGCTATCACCCTAACTGCTGTTAGGGGGTTTTGGTCAGCAACTCTTTCTGGCTGTTCCCTGCTGAAGAGGGATGTTAAATGGGGAACAGCAGCTAGGGCTTCTCCTGGGGTCGAGTTAAGGGTCCTCTGAAGGACCCTTAAATGTGTGTCCATGCGTGATTCAGTTTGCAGCACCATTTGGAGTTTGATTCCTTCCTGTTACTTATCTTTTGTGATTGTCAGCTTAAGGTCTCCTATTTCTTTGCATTGATATTCAGGTTGTTCCTTTGGGCTGTCAGTGGTTGCTCTCTCAGCTTTCCAGGCTTTGATTCGAGTATGATGTATCTAAGAGTCAAGTCCTGTAACTTTTATTACCAAGAGGGTTGAAAGAAGTGTAAGGCCCTTCCTAGCTTGAGCTTAGGAAGGGAGAGAGAGAAGGGAGAGCCTTTACTAGTACCAAATCTCCTGGGTTAAAGAGAAATGGTCCAATTTCCTGAGGTTGGGCCTTTGCTAATTGTGCTAATTCCTGTTGCCAGAGAAGTTATGTGCTTGTCTAGCTCAGCAGTTTCTTGATTTAATGGAAAATCATTGGTAAGGAAAGTTCGGCCATACAGTATCTCAAAAGGGCTAAGATCTAGTTTTGAAGGGGTTTTTCTTATTCATAGTAAGGTCATAGGAAGCGGAGTGACTCAAGGAAGGTGAGTTTCTTGGGATAATTTTCTGAGATATGTCTTGATAATATTATTAGTTTCCCCTACCTTTCCTGAGGATTGGGATCTCCAAACACAGTAGAGATGGTATTCTATACCTAGTGCTTTTGAGACCCCTTGTATGACAGCTGCTTTAAACAAAGGTCCGTCATCACTTTGAGGATACCTAGGTAGACCAAAGTGGGGAGTTATTTCATTAACTTACACTTTTACTACATCAGAGGCTTTTTCTGTACTGCATGGGAATGCCTCTACCCAGTTAGTAAATGTGTCTACCCATACCAGCAAGTATTGAATGCCCTTTGTCTTTGGCATGTGGGTGAAGTCTATTTGCCAGTCTTCCCCTGGATAACCTCCTATTCTTTGGGTTTGAGGAGAAAGTGTTGCCTGTTCAGGGGATTATTTTTAAGACAGACTTCACAAGTATTAACAACCTGCTCAACTGTTTTTAGTAAGTTCTCTCCTGAAAACAATCTCTGGGCACATTGATACATCTTATCCTTTCCCAAGTGAAAAGCTCGGTGAAAGACTTTAAGGTCTTTCCATTGGCTAGAGGCTGGCAAGTGGAGCTTGCCATCCTCCGACTGTCGCCATCCTCCGACTGTCGCCATCCTCCTACTGTTGCCATCCTGAGGGCTAAAATGTATACCCTCAAGAAATGGCCCGTTCTTCTTCTGTAGGGGCATACTGAAGTTTAATTTCTCTTAAGGAGCCTTCCCAGACTAGAGGGTTTTGAAGTATGTTGATGTCTGGAGGCTTCCTTGCTTCTGACTTAGCTGCCTGATCAGCTAATCGTTTCCTTCTGCTCCCTCATCTGTTCCTTTTTGATGTCTGCCACAGTGTATTACTGTGATTTCTCGTGGAAGGAAAACTGAGGATACTAACTTGTTAATTTCTTGATGATATTTTATAGGAGAGCCATTGGTGGTAAGAAAATGCCTTTACTTCCAAATGGCCACATGAGCATGGAGGACTAGGAAAGCATACTTGGAGTCAGTGTAAATATTAGCTACCTTTCCTTTGCTTTATTCAGTTGCTCTTGTAAGAACTATTAGCTCAGCTAATTCAGCGCTCGTGCCTGGAAGGAGAGACGCACTTTCAGTGACGTCATTTAGAGTGACTACTGCATATCCTGCCTTATGGGGAGCGCTATTCTACAAAAGAGTTCCTATCTGTAAGGAGAGTCCAGTCTGGATTCTCTAGGGGAATTTCCCTGAGATCCTCCCTGGTTGCATACGTCTGTATTGACTTGTTCACAGTTATGCTCAGGCTCCCCAGTTTCCTCAGGGAGGAAGGTGGCTGGATTTAGGCTCTAGAACAAGTCTTTAATTCGATGTTGGAACCCTTTAACAATAGGACCTGGTATTTAAGGAGTTGGATATCTGTTAGCCAAAGGCTTCCTCTAGAATACAGTAGTCCTGCCACGTTATATGGGGCATAAACAGTTAAATTATTCCCCAGGGTTAATTTGGTGGCTTCTGGGACCAGCAGAGTCACCAAGGCAATGGCTTGGAGGCATGGTGGCCACCCTTAAGCTGCCAAACCAAGTTCCTTACTTAGATAACCCACGAGCTGTTGAGCTGGTCCTATGTTAAAACTCCCAGGGCTATTCTCTTTCATTCTGATACATACAGATTGAGGCCCTTCCCTGCAGGAAGGCTGAGAGCTGGTACCTTGAGTAAGGCTTGCTTTAGTTGGTTAAAGGCCTTTCAGGGTTTCAGATTCCCAGGTTAAAAGATGAGTTTTAGCTCCCTGAGTTTCTTTTATGAGGTTATGTAACAGTTGGGCTATTTCACCATACCCAGGTGTCCATAGCCTACAGAATCTTATAATGCCCCCAAATCCTCTTGGTTTCTTGAGGGTTTTGAGGAGGGGGAAAGAGGAGATAGGTGTAATCCTCTCTTTCCCCAGTGCTCTGGTCCCTTCAGATAGCACTAAGCCTAGGTACTTTACCCAGGTTTTGCAGAGCTGAGCCTTGGGTTTTGAAACCTTATGTCCTCTGCTAGCTAAGAAGTTAAGGGCTTCAGTGCCTTCCTGAGAAGCCTCCTCATTTGGGGTACAGAGCAGAATATCATCCATGTACTGCAAGACCCTAACTTGAGGATGAGAGAACTTACAGAGGTCTTGTGACAGTGCCTGTCCAAACAGATGAGGACTATCTTGAAATCCCTGAGTCAGCACTGTCCATGTTAACTGGGTGGTCTGGTCAGCGGGATCTTCGAAGGCAAACAGGTATTTAAAGTCAGGATGTAACTGTACACAGAAAAAGGCATCCTTTAAATCTAGGACTGTAAACCATTTAGTTCCCTCAGGTATTTGAGTTAACAGAGTATAGGGATTAGGTACCACTGGATGGATTGGAACTACAGCTTCATTTATGAGGTGGTGGTCCTGAACTAGTCTCCATTTCCCACTGGGTTTCTGTACTCCTAATATTGGGGTGTTGCAGGGGCTATTAGAAGGTTTAAGGAGGCCCTGCATCTTTAAGTTATCAATAATGGATGCTAGCCCTTTCCTAGCCTCTGGCTTAGGGGATACTATACTGCCTCTGGTTAGGAAAAGAGATGGGATGTTTTAAAATAGATTTGAGCTGGTCTGGCGGTTACAGCTTCACCTGTTTTTTCTTGAGTTGTCCACACTTCTGGATTGTTAGATTCCATCAGGGGGAGACAAAGAGTTTGTCCTGCGGTTATAAGAATGCTAGCCCTATGTGAACTATCTTTACCTAATTGGGACTTTCGGGCATGATTAGAATGGCATGTGTAAATAGTAAGTCACCCCACCTGCAGCTAAGGGGTTGAGAAAATTATCAAATTAGAGTTTTTCCTGAGATGCCCCTTATGGTTGTGCTTTGGGAAGAGGGAAGGCCTGGATTAGAGAAGAGAGAGAGACTGGCTGTAGTATCCAGAAGGAGGTCTACTTTTCTTCCTTCAATTTCCAGAATCACCTGGGGCTCCTGTGCTATAATGGCAGTCTGAGTTGCTGGAGCCAGGGATTTGAGCTCCGAGACCCATCAGTCCTGCTGGATTGGACCCAGTGGCCTCCGCCACTGGAGGCAGGTCTGTCTCCAGTGGTCTCCACCACAGGCTGGACAGGGTCGAGGTGGCTTCATCTTGCTTCCTGAGCATTTCTTCTTTTTTCTTTTTCTTTTTTTTTTTTTTTTTTTTAAGATGGAGTCTTGCACTATCACCCAGGCTAGAGTGCAGTGGCGAGATCTCGGCTCACTGCAACCTCTGCCTCTCAGGTTCAAGCGATTCTCCTGCCTCAGCCTCCCAAGTAGCTGGGTTTACAGGTGCCCACCATCACACCCGGCTAATTTTTTGTATTTTTAGTAGAGATGAAGTTTCACTATATTGGTCACTCTAGTCTCGAATGCCTGACCTTGTGATCCACCTGCCTTGGCCTTCTGAAGTGTTGGGATTACAGGCGTGAGCCACTGTGCCCGGCCCTGGGCATTCCTTCTTAAAATGCCCTGACTGACAACATTGATAACAGCTAGTGGATGCACCTTAGGGATTGTGAACTTTACAAGCTTGTAACGCTGCTACTAGAGCCTCTGTTTTTCTCTTGTTCTTCCTCTCCTTTTCTTGGGCTTCCTCCCGATCCCTATTGTAAAAGACCAAAGTAGCTGTTCTCAGGAGGTTTTCTAGGGTGCTGTCTGGTTCTATTGCTCACTTCTGTGGCTTTCTTTTAATTTCGGGAGTTGCCTGTGTAATAAACTTGTCCTTCAGGATGAGCTGTCCCTCGACTGAATCGGGGGATAGAGAGGTGTGCTTTATTAGTGCCCCTCTTACCTTTCCCATAAAAGCTGTGAGATTCTTATCTGGCTATTAGTCTATCATGGACAGTTTAGAGTAATTGAGAGGTTTACCATGGTCTTCCATAGGCCTTCTAATATACACCTTAAAAAGTGCTTCCTTTTCCATTCATCCCTTGAGTTATTGGGATCCCAATTAGGGTTATTTCCAGAACTGCATCCCTTCCTTGGGGGAATGAAGTTTCCACCTCTTTCTCATCTTCCTTTTCTCCTTTTTTTCTCCTTGATCTGCTATAGAAGGCATGTTGTTCATCTTCGTATTTTTCTGCTGTTTGCAGAACTGCCTGCTTTTCAGCTGCAGTGAGGGTTTGACTTATTAGTAACATAACATCCCTCCATGTGAGATCAAACACCTGAGTTAAATTTCTGAAGATTTCTGTATACCTATCAGGGTCATCAGAAAATTGACCTAAATCTCCCTTTATTTGCTTAAAATCCTGCAGTGAGAAGGGAACTTGAACACTTGTGGCACCATTTCCATCAGGGGTAAGAGTGAAGAGGGAGAGTAGGATATACTAGAGATGGTAGAATGATGGTACAATTGGAGGGGAACTGGAAGGGTTGGGACATTTAGTAGCTGTCTTAGATTGCTCCTCTGGAGCCTGCTTTAGCTCTGGGGAACTACTCCCTAGGGGCTTGCCTGCCATGGCTGCTAAAAGAACTAGAGTGACTGTACCATACAGAACTTGTAAAAGTCTGGGTTGTCTTGCAGAGCAAAGAAAGCCTATACATAGAGGACCTCAGTCCACTTGCTGTCTTGTTTGCAGCAAAGTTCTAACTGCTGGCTAATATTAAAATTAAGGCTCCCCACCACAGGCCAGGTTTGCCTGTCCCCAAAAGTATAGGAAGGCCATGCCCTTGTAGAATACTGCTTTTCCTTCAAAGTTGCAGGGTTGAAGGAGTCCCAGTGCTTTAAAATACACTCCAGGGAAGTGCCTTTGAATATTATCTGTTACCCGTCTAGAAAGAGAAGGGAGAATAAAAGCATTCTTTTAGTCTCCTTTACGGTATGTGATTCAGGATGGAGATGAAAACGGTAGAGGACGTCCCCCTAACTATTTTCTCCCTGCCATTCCTGGATTCGTAGCATCTGCATAAATGTGCCACCCATGACTGCAAGCATGACCCTCTAAGCCATGGCATCAGACGAACTGACTTTTGGGCCTTAGTCACACTGTCCCTAAGCAATCAGTCCTCTGCCTTTTATTTCCTTTTGACCTCCTAGACTTGCGTGGCCCTGTGTGCCTTCCAAAAAATGGATTTCAAGAAAAATCACATAATTGGGCAAGGACCCTTTAAGGGAGGGGACGTGCTAGATTGAACTTGATATCCTGCTTTTATAGTCCATGCTAAAGCATTTACCCAAAGAAGAATGGTTCCAGTTAACTTTCAGACTTAAAATTCCTTTACTAATTAAGTACTGTCTTAATAGAAGACAAAATTGGTACCTTAAAGGAACATAGGAACCTAGTGGCCATTTTCCTGCCAGTGGGACAATATCTAGACTAAAATTTGGCTGCAGAAGACATTTTACTCCTAACTGCTAAAGGCAGAAACTTCCCAATCCCAGAAGAGGCCTAGAGCCTGATTTACTTCCACGAAGTGATGCTCTTGGCCTAGAAATGCTATGTGCTCGCCAGAGAAGTGGTAGCAAGTAACCTCACTGCGGGAGAGAAAGGGAAAACTCTGTTCTTAGACTGTAAAATTCCTTGCACATTTCATGCAGAGAAAGAGAGACCGTGGACAGAGAAGGAAGAAGTTTTGCAACAGGACATTTGAGGTTCTCTGCATTATAAGTAAAATTTCGAAAGCAATAGCACACGAAGATAAATCCTCTCAGCAAGGCAGTTTACTTCTGTAGAAGGGTATGCACACAGATGGAGCATTGGCAGCCCCACGCTTGGACAAGGCGGGAAGGGGTACTTATGCTTGATGGGGGTCATCCCTACTGCTGTGTAGTTCTCCTTTTGGCTAGGGTTAGACTGCAAAAGCTAGATTAATCCCGATTAGCTATTTTAAAGAGAGCAGGGGTCCAAGCTGGAGTGGCAGGGTGGATGTTTTGGTGAGAAGGATGGTTATGGGTGGGTCAGAGCAGGTAGCCAGGGGTGACCTAGGTCAAAGAGGGTGACCAGAGCAGGTGACTGGAGAGGTGACCAGGATGAGTCAGGATGGAGTCAGGGGCCAGGGGGAACAGATGTGAACTACTGATTAGAACCAGTGGAGAAGGTTGTTTACTGGAATTACAAGGAAGTTAAACTTTAAAATAGAGAATTAATCGGAGAGCTGAACATACTGACATACTGATTCTTTGAAGAGAAACTTGGGATTCACTATAACATCTGCCAACACCCAGAATGGGCGTTCTTGTAATCTCCTTCCTGGACCTCTGTCCAGTCCAGAGGCCTTTGAATCACACCAGGTTGTGCCTTGGCTAGAAATTCTCAGTTGCCTTAGAACTTTTCCTAGCCTTGAGTGATGGCAAGGTTCCTTGTGAAAAGAAGCTAGTTCAAATGTGGCCAACATTTTCAATACCTGTGGGTAATGGGTTCTCCACGTTCTCCCCAGCAAGTCTTACATCCATGACTTGAGTACGGCAGCCAATGCTAAGTGTATGTACTAGGCTGACAGATGCCCATTGATTTATTTGATTTATTTTAATATAGAGGTGAAGAGCACCTCAGAATGATAGAACAGATTTTAAGCTTGCTCCCACACTTACCACTAAGACGAAGGCTGTACCTTGGATTCCCAGCCCATGCACCAAAATGATACAGCTTTGATGAGTGGCGGAACACCACCAGGTTCTTCATCTGGATTCGAATTAGAAAAAACAACACGGACACACGTGGAGTAGTTTTAAGAAGCAGGGAGTTTAACAGGCAAAAAAGAAGGGGGAGGAAAGAAGCGCCCCTGTACAGAGACAAAGGGAGGGGGACTCCAAAGCTGAGAGAGGGAATCCTGGCTGAGGTAATATCAGCTAGCTATACTGGATGGCTGGAGGAGACAGTGTCTGATTTGCGTAGGGCTCAGGGGATTGATTTGACCAGGCATGTCATTCACACAGTCAGTGGGGTGGGGTGGGGGGAACTGGCCCTCCTACCCTAGCCTTTTAATAAGCAAACACGGGGGATCCTGATGCTCCACACAGGTGGGGATATGTGGGGGTGGCCATGCTGCCAAGCATATGTCAGGCAAGGGCAGGAGGACAAAGGTGGGAATCTCCATGTTGGGTGGACCCAGTTTCTAACAGCTGACATTTGCATATTAAAGGTTGCCAGCCTGGGTCTAAGAGCCTGGGCTTTCATGCTAGATAAGAGCTGCGAAAAATCTTCCAAGGACCCCTTTTTTCCCTCTGTATCTGCCTAAAATAATTTCTTAATAACTCCTATCACACTAGGTTCTCTCTCTCTCTCTCTCTCTCTCTCTCTCTCTCTCTCTCTCTCTCTCTCTCTGTGTGTGTGTGTGTGTGTGCTCGCGCGAGTGTGTTTTGAGGTAGAGGCTTGCTCTGTTGCCCAGGCTGGAGTGCAGTGGCACCATTTCAGCTCACTGCAGCTTCTATCTCCTCAGTTCAAACTATTCTCACACCTTGGTCCCTCAAGTGGTTGGGACCACTGGTGCTTGCCACGATGCCTGGCTAATTTTTGTATTTTTAGTAGACATACACATTCCTTGCATTGTGCAGCTTTTCCACCGCATTAAAGTGGAAGCCTGCATCCCTCTCTCCCACCCCAGTGTCTTAACTCCCCTTAGAAACCTCTGTTGGTATATGCTTTAAATTATGGTAGAAGAATACCTTCTTGCCAGCTTCATTTCCCTGATAAAGGCACACAGGTTTTGCTTATGGGTGATGCTGAAAAGTAATAGACTGTGCCGTGGTATTGTAGAATTCAAGTGTACTTAGTGACCATATGTAATTAGTGGAGACAGTTCATTTTTTGTTAACAAACACATGATCAAATACTTGCTCACGCAAAACTCAGATGCCCATGTGTAATGGCAACAACAAAAATACTTTGGATTACTGCATTGGGGAAGGGTTTAGCATTGTGACCTAAGATAAGGTTTTATGACCACATGACTAAAATGTCTATTTTCTGTGTAGGTCATTCCTGTCAATAGGGAGACTAACATGTAGAGCTTTCAAATGTCAGTAATAGAAATAAAAGAGAAAGAAGTGAGACTATTAAGGTCCAGACAATTCACATATTAACTCATTTAATTCTCACAAATCTGCTGTGTGTTGTAATCATCCTCATTTATAAAAAAGAAAACTGAGGCACAGAAAGGTTATGTGACTTGTCTTCCCAACAGTGTACTATTATTTTCTGAATGTTTTGACCCATCTGGAACTGATTACATTATTAAGCATCATGAAAAAAAAGAAACAACATTCTTTTCCATAGTATTATTCAGTTATACAAACAACATTTACCAAAGGGTGACACTTTGTAATGAAGATTGCTTAGGATAATCTGAATGTTCCCCCTGGTCCTGCCACGTGGCAGAATATAGTCTAAATAGATGCTTTCCCACTTCAACACTGCTTGGTATACCTTCACGCTGCCATGCACTTGCTTAGATAATATTTAAATATCCACTTAAAAGCAAAAGCTTGGCCAGACGTGGTGGCTCACACCTGTAATCCCAGCACTTTGGGTCTCTAAGGCAGGAGCAATTGCCTGAGGTCTGGAGTTCAAGACCAACCTGGGCAATATAGTGAAATCCTGTCTCTACATAAAGTACTAAAATTAGGCGTGGTAGTGTGCACCTGCAGTCCTAATTGCTGAGGAGGCTGAGGCAGGAGGATGGCTTGAGCCCAGAAAGTGGAGGTTGCATTGAGCCAACATTGAGCCGCTGCCCTCCAGCCTGGCCAACAGAGCAAGACCCTGTCTTTAAAAAAAAAAAAAAAAAGCAGAAAAAATGCAAAAGCTCATGTGTGTCCTTTACTACTAGGTTGCTCTAGAAAGTGCCTCAAAGAAAGAAGACCCATGAAAACCTAATACATTTTTGTAATTAAAAATGTATATAGCTTGCTGGGCATGGCAGCTCATGCCTGTAATCCAAGCACTTTGGGAGGCTGAGGTGGGTGGATCATGAGGTCAGGAGTTCAAGACCAGTCTGACCAACATAGTGAAACCCCATCTCTACTAAAAATACAAAAAATTAGCCGGGTGTGGTGATGTGCACCTGTAATCCTGGTTACTCAGGAGGCTGAGGCAGGAGAATCGTGTGAACCCAGGCAGTAGAGGTTGTAGTGAGCTGAGATCGTGCCATTGCACTCCAGTCCTGGCAACAGTGTGAAACTCTGTCTCAAAAAAAAAAAAAAAAAAATATATATATATATATATATATAGAGAGAGAGAGAGAGAGAGAGAGAGAGCTTGTATTTGTGATTTTGCAGTATTTATTTTATATTAGATTTCACATTTTATTATTATTTAGCTGTTACCTTGTAAAATATTTGTAATAACAAATGTAGGTTTTTGATGTCTGTGAAGTAAAGATAAATGCCAAAGTAAGGAGAAGTAATGCAAAATAAAATTTCATGTCCTTATGAGGGGAAAAGTACATGGATTGAAATCACTTGCAGCCAATCTGTGGTAAGTTTCTTGACCCTGGGTCTGGCAGACTTAGAAGGTATAAAGAACTACATATAAAATGAAAACAACTTTTCTCTCACTACTTATATAATCTTGTGAGGAGTGTTAAATGTACACAAGATGTGTAGGGGAAATTAAATATTAAAGCATATATTCTTTCATAAAAAAGGAAGCTATTCATAATGTGATCCAAAAAACTAACCATAGTTTGTTTGTTTCTTTAGGATGGATTGGATGCTTTGGTATATGATTTGGATTTTCCTGCCTTAAGAAAGAACAAAAATATTGACAACTTTTTAAGCAGATGTAAGTAATTTTTTGTGGCGGTTAGTGACAGACTTCATGTAACTACATTTTGACTTAGATCATTCAAGCCCTTACTTTTTCTTCTATTTACTTTTTGGTGATTTCATCAATAATGTCTACATAGAATTTAGTAGGAGGTGTGAAAGAAACAGTTTGGATGTCTGTTAGGAGAACCAAAGTATTTTGAAGAGAAAGGGATGAAAAATAGCTAAGTATCCAAAAAACTGTGCATATACATCCATGCACATTGAGATTGAATAACTGCTGAGCTATGAGAATTTTTCTCCATGAAAACTGTTTTATATTTAAATTTTACAGATATTCTTTTCCGAAGGCTTCTTTTTAGATTGGATATTATTTAAAAATTTGATTGGATATTATTTAAAAATTTGATTGGCCAGGCGCAGTGGCTCATGCCTGTAATCCCAGCACTTTGGGAGGCCGAGGTGGGTGGATCATGAGGTCAAGAGATCGAGACCATGGTGAAACCCCATCTCTACTAAAAAAAATACAAAAATTAGCCGGGCGTGGTGGCACGTGCCTGTGATCCCAGCTGCTCGGGAGGCTGAAACAGGAGAATTGCTTGAACTCGGGAGGCGGAGGTTGCAGTGAGCCGAGATCGCGCCACTGCACTCCAGCCTGGCGCCTGACGACACAGCAAGAGTATGTCTCAAAAAAAAACATTTTTTTTGATTAAATAAGTTATAGTTTCAAACTTTTATTCTTAAAGAATTGATAAGATTTAGATCATAAAGTCCTCCATTTATTTCTGTTTCTAAACTATAAATATTGGTATATGTAAATTTGATTGGTTTTGGTGTTATCTTTCAATTTTGGTTATATATGTTTTATTACAAAGGTTTTATTTTTCTAAATAGTCATACCTTTTTAATTTTTTAAATCATTTCTATACTTTGAAATCTTGCCTTAGAATTTTACTTGTTAATTTTATGTTCTTTTAATTTTTCAATTTTTAAAAATTTATTCAGTTTTAATTTAGTTTTTGAATATGGTGCCAGATTCTGAACTGAGAACTTTTTAGGTATAAAAGTTTTGATGAACATTGAGATACCACCTCACGCCAGTTAGAATGGCAATCATTAAAAAATCTGGAGACAAAAGATGCTGGAGGGGATGTGGAGAAATAGGAACACTCTTACACTGTTGGTGGGAGTGTAAATTAGTTCAACCATTGTGGAAGACAGTGTGGCGATTCCTCAAAGACCTAGAAATAGAAATTCCATTTGACCCAGCAATCCCATTACTGGGTATATATCCAAAGGATTATAAATCAT
>PVKV010038819.1:0-13578 GCA_004027835.1 Alouatta palliata | reverse complement strand
CTTCTTTTTCTCTTTCATTCTCTTTTTCTTCCTTCTTTCTCTCTTTTTTCTTTTCTTTCTTAAAAAAAAACAAAAAACAAAAAAAATACTCTGAATGGACCTATCACTAATGAGAACATTGAATCAGTCATCAAAAAACTCCTAATAAAGAAAATAACAGAACTAGACAACTTCCCCGGTGAATTGTAGAAAGCATTAAAAGAAGAATTAACAACAACCCGTCTAACACACTTTCAAAAAATTTGAAGAGGAGAAAACATGTTATGGTCTGAACTGTGTCCCCTAAAATTCCTATGTTAAAATTCTGTGAATGTTACTATCTTTGGAGACAGGGCCTTTAAAGAGGTAATAAAGGTGATACAACATCACATGGTCGGCTCCAACCCAGTATGACTGGAGTCCTTTTAAGAGGAGGAGATTAAGACATTGACAAACAGAAAGGAAAGACATAGGAAAAAGATGCCCATGTGTAAGTCAAGGAGACCAGCCTCAGAAGAAACTAATCCTGTGAACACCTTGATCTTGAACTTCTGGGCTTGAGAACTTTGCAAAAATTAATTTCTGTTGTTTAAACTACCCAGTCTAAGGTAGTTTATTATGGAAACAACTAACAAACTAATACAGATCACTGCCCAAACTCATTCTATGAAGCCAGCATTACCCTGACACTAAAACCAAAGTCAAGAAAAGAACTACAGGCCAGGCATGGTGGCTCACACCTGTAATCTCAACATTTTGGGAGGCCCAGGTGGGTGAAACACTTGAGGTCACAAGTTCGAGATCAGCCTGATCAACATGGTGAAACCCCATCTCTACTAAAAATACAAAAACTTAGCTGAGCACAGTAGTGCATGACTATAATCCCAGCTACTTGGATGGCTGAGGCAGGAGGATTGCTTGAACCTGAGAGGCAGAGGTTACAGTGAGCTGAGATGGTCCCACTGCACTCCAGCCTAGGCAACAGAGCAATTCTCCATCTCAAAAAAAAAAAGAACTACAAACCAACATGCCTTATGAATACACATGCAAGCATCTTCAACAAAACACTACTAAACTGAGTTCAGCAGCATATTAAAAAACATAAACCATGACCAAGTAGGATTCACCTAGGAATGTGAGAATGATTCAACTATACAAAAATGAATCAAGGCCGGGCACGGTGGCTCATCCCTGCAATCCCAGCACTTGGGAGGCCAAAACAGAAAGATCACTTGAAGTTAGACCAGCCTCAAAAAATAAAAAATATTATAAATCTCTAATTTTTAACATGAATCAATTGTATATACCACATTAACAGAATGAAGGGAAAAAATACATGATCACCTTAATTAATGCAGAAAATATATTTGACAAAATCCCACACCCTTCATGAGAAAAACACTAAATAAACTAGGAATAGAAGAAAACTTCCTCCACATAATAAAGGCCATATATGAAAAACCACAGCTAACGTGATATCCGATGATGAGAGATTGAAAGCTTTTCACCAAAGAACAGGAACAAGATAAGGATGCCTGCTTTTGCCACTCTATTCAACAAAGTGCCAGAAGTCCTAGTCAGAGCAATTGGACAAGAAAAAGAAATAAAAGGCATCAAATTGAAAACAGAGTTATCTCTGTTCACAGATGACATTATCTTATGCGTAAAAAATCTTAAAGAATCTACAAAATACTTTCAGAGTTAATAAACAAATTCAGGACAGGTGCAGAGGCTCATGCCTGTAATCTCAACACTTTGGGAGTTGGAGGTGGGAGGATCACTTGAACCTAGGAGTTTGAGACCAGCCTGGGCAACAAAGCAAGATTCTGCCACTAAAAAAAAAAAAAAAAAAGGTTTAAAAATTAGCCAGGGGGCTAGGTGCAGTGGCTCACATCTGTAATCCCAGCACTTTGGGAGACTGAGGTGGGTAAATCACGAGGTCAGGAGTTTGAGACCAGCCTGGCCAATCTGGTGAAACCCTGTCTCTACTAAAAATACAAAAATTAGCTGGGCATGGTGATACAGGCCTGTAATCCCAGCTACTGAGGAGGCTGAGGCAGGAGAATGGCTTGAACCCAGGAGGTGGCGGTTGCAGTGAGCCAAGATCATGCCACTGCATTCCACTTTGGGTGACAGAGTAAGACTCTGTCTCAAAAAAAAAAAAAAAAAAAAAAAAAAAAAAGCCAAGTGTGGTGGTGTTCACCTGTAGTCCCAGCTGCTCAGGAGGCTGAGGTGGGAGAATCACCTGAGCCCAGGAAGTGGAGGCTGCAGTGAGCTGAGGTTGCACCACTGCACTCCAGCCTAGGAAACAGAGCAAAACCCTGTCTCAGGAAAACAAAAAATAGCTAAACCGCTGAGGGCTCTCCAATTTGTGTTTCTTCCAACCACCTACTAGATGTCACTGTTAGGATGCGTCACCCTCACTTGGAATTTAAAAGCAGGCAAAATTAAAATGTATTCTTTTCCCACTGACCTCCCCAAACCTGTTTCCTTCAACTTCTCTGTTCCTGTCAGTAATGTCTCCATTCAACCAGGATGAAAACCACCCTCTGACTCTCCTTTCGTGGTCCATTCATCAGTTACCAGGTCCTAACAACTGCTCATTCTTCTTAAACTTCAACATTTCCATCACCATCATCTACCAGACAAAGGTTCTTACCTGTCTCCAGCATAATCTTATCAATTCACCCTCTATACCAAAACCAAATTTGTTATTTTTAAATGTTGTTTTAAAAATTCATGGCTGGGCACGGTGGCTCATGCCTGTAATCCCAGCACTTTGGGAGGCCGAGGTGGGTAGATCACAAAATCAACAGATGGAGACCATCCTGGCCAACATGGTAAAATCCTGTCTCTATTAAAACTACAAAAATTAGCTGGGCGTGGTGGCGCACACCTATAGTCCCGGCTACTTAGAAGGCTGAGGCAGCAGAATCGCTTGAACCCAGGAGGCGGAGGATGCAATGAGCCAAAATCACACCACTGCTCTCCAGCCTGGTGAGACTCCATCTCAAAAGAAAAAAAAAATTGAGGCCTGACATGGTGGCTCACGCCTGTAATCCCAGCACTTTGGGAGGCTGAGATGGGTGGAGTGCTTGAGGGCAGGAGTTGGGAGACTAGCCTGGCCAACATGGCAAAACCCCGTCTCTACTAAAAAATACAAAAACTAGCAGGGCATGGTGGTGTGAGCCTGCAGTCCCAGCTACTCTGGAGACTGCAGCATGAGAATCGCTTGAACCAGGGAGGTGGAGGTGGCAGTGAGCCCAGATAGTGCCACTGTACTCCAGCTTGGATGACAGAGCAAAACTCTGTCTCAAAAAAAAAAAAAAAAAAAAAAATGGCTGGGCACAGTGGCTTACACCTGTAATCCCAGCACTTTGGGAGGCCGAGGTGGGTGGATCACAGGGTCAGGAGTTCAAGACCAGCCTGGCCAACATGGTGAAACCCCATCTCTACTAAAAATATAAAAACTAGCCAAGTGTGGTGGCAGGCACCTGTAATGGAAGCTACTCAGGAGGCTAAGGCAGAAAATTGCTTGAACCTGGGAGGCTGAGGTTTCAGTGAGCTGAGATCACACCACTGCACTCCAGCCTGAGGGTCAGAACAAGACTCAGTCTCAAAAAAAAAAAAAAATCACTTACATACTTAAATTTAAAATTTTTTAATATTGCAACATTCAATAATTATTAACACTTTCTAATTTTAGCCGTTCTGCTGGGTGTGTGGTATCTCAACGTGTTTTTGTTTGTTTGTTTGTTTGTTTGTTTTCTGAGACGCGGAGTCTTGCTGTCACCCAGGCTGGAGGGCAGTGGGGTGATCTTGGCTCACTGTAACCCCTGCCTCCTAGGTTCAAGCGATTCTCCTGCCTCAGCGTCCTGAGTACTTGGGATTACAGGCATCCACCACCACACCCGGCTACTTTTTGTATTTTTAGTAGAGATGGGGTTTCATCATGTTGACCAGGCTGATCTCCAACTCCTGACCTCATGATCCGCCCACCTCAGCCTCCTAAAGTGCTGGAATTACAGGCGTGAGCCACTGTGCCTGGCCCTCATTGTGGTTTTAATTTGCATTTCCCTGAAGATCAGGACACTGGGCAACTTTTCACATGCTTATCGGCCATTTGTACATCTTCCTTTGTAAAGTGGCTACTCAAGTCTTTTGCCATTTGAAAAAACAGGGGTATTTGCCTTGTTATTATTGCATTGTAATCTGTGGCTAGAGCAGAGGTCTTGATTTTGATCAAGCTAATGAAGACTGGAAGAAAATATCTACAAAACCTATCTGACAAAGGGCTTGTCTTAGGACATATAAAGAACTGCTACAACTCAATAATAACAGGCAAATAATCTGTTTTTTTTTTTAAATGTCTATTCAAAGAGTTGAATAGACATTTCACAAAGGAAGATGCACAAATGGCCAATAAGCACGTGAAGAGTTGCTCAATGTCCTTAGCCATCAGGGAAATGCAAATGAAAACCATGATGAGATACTACTACACACCCACCAGCATGGCTAAAATTAGAGAGAATGTCACACCTAATTTCAGCAAGGATGTGGAACAACCAGAACTCTCACACACTGTGCAGGAGTAGAAAAGGTACAACCACTTTGGGCAAAGGTCTGGTAGTTTCTTTTCTTTTTTTGAGACAGTCTCACTCTGTTGCTCAGGCTGGAATGCAGTGGCACGATCTCTGCTCACTGCAACCTCCGCTTCCCCGGCTGAAGCAATTCTCCTGCCTCAGCCTCCCAAGTAGTTGGGATTACAGGCATGTGCCATCACACCCAGCTAATTTTGTATTTTTAGTGGAGACGGGGTTTCACCATGTTAGCCAGGCTGGTCTCGAACTCCTGACCTCAGGTGATCCGCCCACCTTGGCCTCTCAAAGTACTGGGATTACAGGCATGAGCCACCACACCTGGCCTTATAACTTACTTTGAAATGAATAAAAAAAAATAAGATGATTGGGCACGTTGGTTCATGTATGCAATCCCAGCATTTTGGGAGGCTGAGGTAGGAGGATCACTTGAGCCCGGGAGTTCAACACCAGTCTGGGCAACAGAGACTCCATCTCAAAAAAAAATAAAATAAAATAAGATGGATTAGGCTGGTGACAGTGGCTCATGCCTGTAATCCCAGCACTTTGGGAGGCCAAGGCGGGCAGATCACGAGGTCAGGAGATGGAGACCATCCTGGCCAACATGGTGAAACCCTGTTGTGGGTAACCCCCAACATGGGCACTGAGGAAGGAGAGCTGTGCAGACCCAGGCACAATTAGTACTTGAAGTATAACTTACTGCTTACTTATATCTAGCTTATATATATAATAATACTTAGTTCCATATAATCTTATATCTAGCTTATATATATATAAAACCATATTTAGTATTATATAATCTTTCTATATAATCATGTATTGGATTTTAGTCAGAGCTATACCGACACATTTAGTGCTGATTTATATAATCTTTCTATATAATTATATATTTATAGTAGGAGGAATGCCAACAGCAGTCACAGTGCAGAAGCAAATACATGGGAAAAACAGCCAGACCACAAGTACCAATGACCCAGGTGGTAGCACCCCTGCCTGAAAGGGCATACACTATTTGGCAGGTCAGGGCCTAGATGGCTGCACTCAATACCCGCTGCATGGCTGGCTTGGAGCAAGAGTTATTCCTCCTGAAAAGGAGTGGCTGTACCTTGCATCCAGTTCTTGTGGAAAGTAGGCCTCAGGCCTGAGATCTCGTGAACAACCGAGGGAGAAGAACCCCTCTGGTGTAATCGCGCCACGGCGGCTATACACCCTGTGAGCTTTTTCTCGCTACCGGGCTGGCTCAAATCATTCTCCTACAAATTATCTTAGAGGAGAGCACACTCTGTCAGGTCCCACTGCATTGGTTTACAGCATCCTCCCATTGGAATCCTTTGGTCTCCAGCCCCCAGATAAGAAGTGTTGAACACGGCACTTGTTGCACACAGTTCACCTCCTTGCCTAGGCAAGGACCTAGGTGACCTAATGGGGGTGGACCCCCTTTTTGTAGTACATGACCCTCTACTACTGTGCATGGCACAGCCCCCTACTGCACACGGCCCACCTCTCTGGCTAGGTGACCTAATTGGGGTAGCCCCCTCACTTGCTACTCATGTGATTACATATGCCCTAACATTAAGCCTATATATGACCTCACTCACGACCCTTCCCCCTGCCTTGAACCTAATAAATACAGACACTTCTGGATGTTTAGGGCCTCGCCTGTCTCCATTCATAGGTGGCGTGGCTCCCAGAGCCCAGATGCTCTTTTCCAGTCCGTCTGTGTCCTGTCTTTTTATTTCTTGGATCCTGCGACTCAACACAGCAACAGGGGACACCCCATGACCCTGTGGAGCTGTGGCCCTGTCTCTACTAAAAAAACACAAAAATTAGACGGGCATGGTAGTGGGCACCTGTAATCCCAGCTACTGGGGAAGCTGAGGCAGGAGAATCACTTAAACCCGGGAGATGGAGGTTGCAGTGAGCTGAGATCACGCCACTGCACTCCAGCCTGAACGACAGAGCGAGACTCTGTCTCAAAAAAAAAAAAAAGATAGATTATTGAACAAACAGAGACAGGGATAGAGGGGCAGATTTGCAATAAAGCAAATAAAGCAACATGCTCACTGTATCACCTAGGAGGTGGCTACAAGGGTATTCACTGTACAATTCCTTCAACATTTTTATATATTGGAAATTTTTCATATTAAATTGCTAGGGGGAAAAGTCTGAAGGAGACACATGGGCCCTGGCTCCTGTGGCCTGCAGTGCTAAACTGACCTTCAGGAGGTGACAGCCCAGCTATTATGCTTACATCCTGAAAAAAATGGGCCACAGGCCAAAAGTATAAATCAGCAGAAGTGCATGTCTACCAAAATCTAGGATGAAGACCAGATAGAAGTCTGAAAAGTCTAAGTTCTTTTTCTTAGATGATGAAAGGCATTTGTATGTATGGATATGAGCTGTTTTTATCCTTGTGATACAAGAAGTAGTAGAAGAGCCAAGAACACATGAATGATTTTTTTTCTTGGCCAGGCACACTGGTACACGCCTGTAATCCAACACTTTAGGAGGCTGAGGCAGGCAGATCACCTGAGGTTAGGAGTTCGAGACCAGCCTGGCCAACGTGGTGAAACCCCGTCTCTACTAAAAATAGAAAAATTAGCTGGGGTGTGAAGACAGGCGCCTGTAATTCCAGTTACTCAGGATCCTGAGGCGGGAGAATTGCTTGAACCTGGGAAGTGGAGGTTGCAGTGAGCTGAGATTGTGCCCCTGCACTCCACCCTGGGCGACAGAGCAAGACTGATGGGAAAAAAAAAAAAGATTTTTTCTTAAAAAAAATAAAGTCGGGCATGGTGGCTCATGCCTGTAATCTCAGCACTTTGGGTGGCCAAGGTGGGAGGAGCACTTGAGGCCAGGAGTTGGAGACGAGCCTGGGCAACACAGTGAGATCCTATCTTTATAAAAACATTTTTTTTTAATTAGCCAGGCATGGTGGCACACACCTGTATTCCCAGCTACTTGAAAGGCTAAGGCAGAAAGATGGCTTGAGCCCAGGAGGCCGAGGCTACAGTGAGCCATGATCACGCCACTGCACTCCAGCCTGCGTGACAGAGCAAGACTCTGTCTCAAACAAAACAAAACAAAATCCTAAGAATGAATTAGGTTAGTTCAAGGAAAAAGAACCAGGATGGAGAAAAGTACTTTAATCAGCAACATGAATGACATGACCCTGTATAAGGAATTCTCTCCAACCATAGTCAATTTCATTCCAGCAAATGAGTGATGAACATCTAAACAGTGATTCACAACTATTATAAACACTAAAATATGGGGAACCTGGCACTAGACCATTCGTAGATGACCTGCGTCTATGTGGGGGTTTCATACGTAGCAGAGCAGTGCCCTTGCTGCAATCTATTTCAATAGCCCTCTATCTGGCCCTCAGCCGGGCACGGTAGCTCACGCCTGTAACCCCAATATTCTGGGAGGCCGAGGCAGGCAGATCACAAGGTCAGGAGTTCGAGACAAGCCTGATCAAGATGGTGAAACCCCATCTCTACTAAAACTACAAAAAAAAAAAAAAATTAGCTCGATGTGGTAATATATGCCTGTAATTCCACTACTCAGGAGGCTGAGGCAGGAGAATAGCTTGAACCCGGAGACGGAGGTTGCAGTGAGCTGAGATTGTGCCAGGGCAATAGAGCGAGACTCTGTCTCAAACAAACAAACAAACAAACAAACAAACAGAAAATTGGCCCTCAACACAAGGGTTTGGAAAAATAAATAAATAAAAAGAAATAAGAAAAAATAAATAAATAAAATAAGCCACACCAGAAACAGGCTCAGTAAGTCATTACTGCAAAGTAAGACAGGCCTTCCCCCTTCTTAGAAGATCTACTATGCCTCCTCTCTCAAGGCAAGAAAACAATGGTTTAAGCCCTTTATGGCTGGAAATGACTTTGGGAAAGTAAATGATGGAAAGTTTTCACTTGAAACAAAGTTCCTCCATCACTCCTCACTCCTAGTCGAGGGGTACCTCTAAAATTCTCTCTTCCCCTAATTCTGGGTGTATCATGAGAACAAGGGAAACTTACTCCAGATAGGTACATTTTACCTGAAGCTAAGATAAAAACATTCCTGTTCACTCAAATATCACTTTTAGATGGGAAGAAAATGGCCTTCAGGAATTCCACGGGCTCCCTTGCTGGACAACAGGTGTCACTGTCACATTAGCTCCTATTTAAGTTATAGATTAGAGTAATAAGAAGAGTTTTAGTGGAGACCTAAAGATTTCACTGACATGGGTTTCTAAGCTTATCTTTTACTTATTTATTTATTTATTTATTTATTTTGAGATGGAGTCTTGCTCTGTCCCCCAGGCTGGAGTGCAGTGGTGCAATCTTGGCTCACTGTAATCTTCACCTCCTGGGTTCAAGCAATTCTCCTGCGTTCAAGCAATTCTCCGGCCTCAGCCTCCCGAGCAATTGGGACTACAGGCATGTGCCACCATGCCCAGATAATCTTTTTGTATTTTTACTAGAGACAGGGTTTCACCATATTGGCCAAGCTGGTCTCAAACTCCTGACCTCGTGATCCACCCGCCTCTACCTCCCAAAGTGCCAGGATTATAGGCATGAGCCACGGCGCCTGGCCTTTTATTTTTAAACTTAAACCATTTAACTGGTTATGTTTTTTTGGGGGTTTTTTTGAGACAGGGTCTCGCTCTGTTGTCCCAGCTGGAATATAGTGGTGCAATCATGGTCACTGTGGCCTCAGTCTCCTGGATGTAAGCAATCTTCCTGCCTCAGCCTCCTGAGTAACAGTGCCACCACACTGGCTAACTTTTGCATTTTTTGTAGAGTTAGGGTTTTGCCACATTGGCCAGGCTGGTCTCAAACTCTCAGACTCAAACAATTCACTCGCTTTGACCTTCCAAAGTGTGGTGATTACAGATGTGAGCCACCACGCCCGGCCTAACTAGTTATTTTTTAACCCCTTGAATGACGGCAACAAATGGGGAAGTTCTTTGAGCTGTGCTCTGCGGTTGAAGATGACCACTCCCAAGGCAGTCACTCATTCCTTTGTCACCACAGGCTCTGTTCTCCCTAGAACAAAAATGAGCTGTTACCTGTGTAGCCCACTGGATTTGTGTGTGCCAAGCGCCAAGCAAGGCGTCGTAGAGTCCAGTAAGCTGCCGGTCCAGGGGTAGGTCACTTTGACACAGCTCTTGCCAGGCTGCTAAAAGCTGCACCTGCAGAGAGAGAACAAAAGAAACCTTACTGGGTACATCAACACAGGTTGCCCACTAACACTGCCCTGCCCTGCTACCCAGCGCAATCACGGATTGCTCGATGGGCTCACTGGCTGGCCCAGCGAGGTCCATCCACTTCAAAGAAAGGCAGAAAAGAAAATCATTTGCAGTTACCTGCACTGATTCACAGCTTTAATCTGTCACCCTGCAGATGTGATCACCTCTCCATTTATCCTGCCCTAAAAGCCTGTAACGTGCATCCACTTGGCACACAATCACTCTTCTGAATAGACCTGGAGGCAGGAGTTGGGGGGCATATGCGTTTAAGCTTCAAGTCCTGGCCGGGCGTGCTGGCTCACGCCTGCAATCTCAGCTACTCAGGAGGCTGAGGCAGGAGAATAACTTGGACCCGAAAGGTGGAGGTTGCAGTGAGCCAAGATTGTACCACTGCATTCCAGCCTGGTGAGAGAGCAAGACTCCATCTCAAAAGAAAAAAAAGTTTCATGTCCTAACATCACTGCTTAAAAGACACAGAGCACTGAACTTGAAGGAATTAAGATCAGCTCTGGAAGCGATCAGTGTTTTGGCACTCTAACTTCAGCAAACCTAGAAAACATAAAATTCCACGCTGAGTAAAGTGGCACACGCCTGTAGTCCCAGATCCTCACAAGGCTGAGATGGGAGAATCTCTTGAGCCCAGGAGTTCAAGGCTGTAGCGCACCATAATCGCATCTGTGAATAACCACTGCACTCCTGGCTGGGCAAAATAGTGAAAACTATCTCTAATGAAAAAAAGAGAGAGAAATTCTTACAGCTTCCTGAGGGTGTAATAAAGCTTAAGACACAAATCTCCCTTAAAAGACAAAAATTAGAATAAATTAAAACAACCTTTCAAGTCTATAATGAATCCAGCTGTAAACAGAAAAGAAATGAAAACAGGTAACTCCAACTGGCAATTAAATAAATCCATATAGACCAAAAGCACCCCCTACAGGCTAAGAGAAAAACGGCCAGAAGGCAAGGAGGCAAATGTCCTTACCTTCTGAATTATGAACCTGTGATTCTATGACCCAGAGTTATGAGCATTCCACAACTGTCATCGCGCACAGCTTCTTACCTTGTGACACTTGTAGTAGTAGGCCAGGAGCTGGGGCATGCGGTCAATTTCAGTAAACACCTTCACAAACACTTTCGACTGATCTAAAGAACATACAATGCATAAACACAGTTACCGGCCTTTCTGGTGTAAACATGAGGAAGAAGTCACGAGGATGAACATGGATACATGGAAGCTAGTATTCACAAGTTCCTGACTAGATATTGAATTAACTCATGCATGGGAATCATAAATTTGAAAAATAAGCATGACTTGAAAACCAGACACTGTAAGGTAGTCCCCTCTGTTCCTTACAGAATTCATATTTTAACATAATACTCACAGGTTAGCTATGTCTTTGAAAATTCCTACTTTGATTATACCAGATGGGAACTTTAAAAAAGCAAACACATTGAACTCCTATATGTCCACATATCTGGTAGTTTGAGGAATAAGTAAATAATGTGAACCAGTTGTGGTGGCTCATGCCTGTAAGCCCCACACTATGGGAGGCTGAGGTGGGCAGATCACTTGAGGTTAGGAGCTCGAGACCAGCCTGGCCAACATAGCAAAACCCCATCTCTACTGAAAAAATAGAAAATTGGCCGGGTGTGATGGTGCACACTTGTAATCCCAGCTACTCAGAAGGCTGAAGCAGGAGAAACGCTTGAACTCAAGAGGCGGAGGTTGCCGTGAGTCAAGATCGCACCACTGTACTCCAGTCTAGGTGACAGAGCAAGACTCTGTCTAAAAACAAACAAACAAACAAACAAACAAATAAATAATTTGGTAACTATCAGCATTCCACACATAACAATGGATTCTAAAACCCAATTTATAGGCTTAACATCAAGTAGTTTCTTACATATTTCTCCAAGGGCAGAGGAAATGACTGGACAAAGCACTTGCTTCCAGGCTCACCAATGGACAGACAGGAAGGTGGGTTTCAGTGCAGTCTCTGAATATGGTGCACAGCAGCCCCACCTCTGGTTCCCATCCGCCCCCTTCTGGCCAAAACGTACATGCCATAGCCTTAGAATTACATCAAAAGGAAGGGAAAAAAACAAACAAACCCTGAGCTAACAGGTCCCCAAACTTCTTATATTTGCTTTGTTCTCCTTCACTTCTGGGAAGCCCAATAAACTGCTGAGAAGGAAATGTAACAGCAACCGCTCGCTGTGGGATAGATACCCAGCTAAGTGCTGGAGACCTGCCAGTGGAACCCAACTTAATGGGCAGAAATCCATGAGTTAGAAAATGAATATTAGCCTTTAAAATGCTTATTCTTTTATTTTCGTTTTTTTTTTTTTTTTTTTTTTTACAGAGTCTTACTCTGTCACCCAGGCTGGAGTGCAGTGGCGCAATCTCGGCTCACTGCAACCTCTGCCTCCCAGGTTCAAGCGATTCTCCTGCCTCAGCCTCCCAAGTAGCTGGGACTACAGGCGCGTGCTACCATGCCTGGCTAATTTTTGTAATTTTAGTACAAATGGGGTTTTACCATGTTGGTCAGGCTGGTCTTGAACTCCTGACCTCAGGTGATCCACTTGCCTCAGCCTCCCAAAATGCTGGGATTACAGGCATGAGCCACCCTGCCTGGCTAAAATGCTTATTATTTTATTTTAATAGGAACACTTAAATAAATGAACCTTACTGCTACACTTAAAATTACTCTATAGGCCAGGTGTGGTGGTTCACACCTGTAATCCCAGCACTTTAGGAGGCTGAAGTGGGAGGACTGCTTGAGCCCAGGAGTTCAAGACCATCCTAGGCAACATAGGACCCCTCGACTAAAAATAGAAAAAAAATAGCTGGGCATGGTGGTAGGCACCTGTAATCCTAGCTACTCAAGAGGCTGAGCTGGGAGTTATCACTTGAGCCCGGGAGGTAAAGGCTGCAGTGAGCTGTGATCATGTCACTGCACTCAAGCCTTGGTAATAGAGCAAGATTCTAGCTCAAAAAAAAAAAAAAAAAATCTATAAATTGGGTTTGACCAATGAGAAGCAAAAAAATTAATTAAAATAATTCTATAAAAAGTTGCTTCAATGTATCAGCTTAATTCATTGGTTATATAAAATGAATTAAGCATGTATACTTGGCTAGACCCATATTGTCATCATAGAGAGAGATGAAAATAAACAAATTTATCAGAGAATTCCATTTTTTTTTTTTTTTTTTGAGACAGAGTTTCACTCTTGTTGCCCAGGCTGGACTGCAATGGTGCAATCTCAGCTCACCACAACCTCTGCTTCCCAAGTTCAAGTGATTCTCTTGCCTCAGCCTGCTGAGTAGCTGGGATTACAGGCATGCACCACCACACCGGTCTAATTTTGTATTTTTAGTAGAGACAGGGTTTCTCTATGTTGGGCAGGCTGGTCTTGAACTCCCGACCTCAGGTGATCCGCCCACCTCGGCCTCCCAAAGTGCTGGGACTACAGGCGTGAGCCACTGTGCCCGGTCCGAGAATTCTCTTTAAAAACTGTTAAATAGGTCGGGCAAGGTGGCTCACAACTATAATCCAAGCACTTTGGGAGGCTGAAGTGGGCGAACCTGGAGTCAGGAGCTCGAGACCAGCCTCGCCAACATGGTGAAACTCCATCTCTATTAAAAATATAAAAAATTAATCAGGCATGGTGGCAAGCGCCCGTAATCTCAACTACTCCAGAGGCTAAGGCAGGAGAATCACTTGGACCCAGTAGGCAGAGGTTGCCATGAGC
>PVKV010038818.1:0-13591 GCA_004027835.1 Alouatta palliata | reverse complement strand
CTGCCCCGGGATGTTGGGATTTGTGGGGAGCTGCCCCGGGATGTTGGGATTTGAGGGGAGCTGCCCCTGGATGGTTGGATTTGAGGGGAGCTGCTCCTGGATGGTGGGATTTAAGGGGAGCTGCTCCTGGATGGTGGAATTTAAGGAGAGCTGCCCCTGGGTGGTGGAATTTAAGGGGAGCTGCCCCTGAATGGTGGAATTTAAGGGGAGCTGCCTCTGGGTGGTGGAATTTAAGGGGAGCTGCCCCTGGGTGATGGGATTTGAGGGGAGCTGCCCCTGGATGGTGGGATCTAAGGGGAGTCACCCCTGAGTGGTGAGATTTCAGAGTGCTGCCTTTGGCGTCTTTGTATTTTTATCCTGATTTTCTACATTGGTATGCCTAATTTCATGATGACAAAATAAAGAGAAAGGAAAGGTTTTAATGTAGCTCCAGATGGAAAAGGAGAAGAGAGGTGTCTGAAAGCATGTGGGCATGGAGAATGAAAAATTCCAGGAGAAGGTGGATATTTTTAATATTCATGAAGGTGAAAACTGAATAGCCAAAGTCCAGGGGACCAGGTGTATCAGATTCCTGCATTGATCAGATGCTCACCCGGCAGCCCTCTTAGCTCTGGAGGAGGACGATGGTGGTGTCAGTGTGGAAGGCAGGCTTGCCTGGCATGTGAGCACCTGTGGTCCTCACGAGATCTGTGCAAAGCAGGAATGCATGATGTTCTCTAGGGCCGTTAAAAAGGGGGAGATGGGATTCTGGATGCCCAAGACAATGGTGACTTTTATAGGGGATCGTGGGGCTTGTGCTGGGCCTCCAGCTTTGGTGCCTGGTCGGGGGAGATGCCCATGCTCTGCTTGTCTTCACTGAGTCCTGGTGCAGCTGCCCACAGGCCTGGCCAAGGTGTTGGGGGAAGGCTCTGGAAAGGAGAAATTAGCCCTGTCTTGGGCAGAGATGTGCCTTGGAGTCTGACATCTACATGGTGGGTGGTCTGGGACCCACATCTAGAATCTTCCAAATGTCCCTCTGTCTCCTGCCTGTGAAACACCCGGCTCTTCTCTTAAAGGTCTGACTTCCCCATGTTTGGGTTACGAAGTTTCGCTTATCTTATTAAGGAGTTCCTAATCCTAGTTCAGCTTTCCTTCAGGTTTTCTGGATGAATGATCTCAAACGCCCCTTGGAGCTCCACTGTGATCACCTGGTTGTCTGAGGGAGGTTTGCATCTAACATTCCTACCTTCCTAACAACCCCTGCAGTGCACACAGAATCCCTCTAGCATGAACAGTGTGAGGATTCCACCTGCCTTCTGACCATGAAGGAGACAGACCGGGAGGCCGTTGCGACAGCAGTGCAGAGGGTTGCCGGCATGCTCCAGCGCCCGGACCAGCTGGACAAGGTGGAGCAGTACCGCAGGAGAGAAGCGCGGAAGAAGGCGTCCGTGGAGGCCAGACTGAAGGTGAGCGGAGAGATCGCGGCCACCTGCCTCACTCCAAGGCAGCACAGAGCATCTGTCTTGGGCTTCAGCTTCGCCGTGATGATTTTGCTGAATCAGCCTTTGTGGTGATGTGGGAGGAGGCAGAGCTGGGCTTTCCTGAGCAGTTACTTTCAGCAGTGTATTTACCAGTCAGTAGCTTTGCTTAGAAGACAGTGCGAATGGTGAAAACACCCAAAGGAACATCCTTTTAAATACCCTGAGGCTGGGCGCAGTGGCTCATGCCTGTAATCCCAGCACTTTATGAGGCTGAGGCAGGCAGATCACCTGAGGTCAGGAGTTCAAGACCAGCCTGGCCAACATAGTGAAGCCCTGTCTCAAAAAAATACAAAAAATTAGCTGGCATGGTAGCAGGTGCCTGTAATCCCAGCTACTCCGGAGGCTGAGGCAGGAGAATCATTTGAACCCAGGAGGTGGAGATTGCCATGAGCCTAGATTGCACTCCAGCCTGGGCAACAGAGCAAGACTACATCTCAAAAAACAAACCAACAAAAAACAGCACCCTGAAAGTGTCTACTGTTTTTAAACAGCACTGTAAGAATGAGAAGTCTTATTTAAAGCTCTTCTACAGAGCACCACTAGAGGGCGTTTTGTTCCCATCATTTTAACTCACATTTAACACAGAACAGTTTAGAAGCTCAGGTTCTGTTTCTGTGTGGGTCAGCCATCCTGGGGCCAAGCGTGGTCCTGGCTGAACAGCAGGAGCCCCTTCCCCAAGCCAGTGAAGTCCTGATCGTTCTGTCTGCCTGGATAAGACCTTTTAGGAAAGTAGGGTGCCTGGGAAAGCATAGGTGGCATTCTTCTGAAGGTACTGTAGCGGGCCGCGGCCCAGGGCGTCCTTCTGCAGGTACCATAGCCGGCCATAGCCGCAGGCAGGCCTGTGGTGGCATCCAGTATCACCAGGTGTAGAGCTAGATGAGGAGTGGCGTGAAGTTTTCTCATCAGAGCTTTAAAATGCATCATTGTTCTGTTGCCAGGCGGCAATGAAAAAAGAACGTTACATTGTGAATGAATCAGATCCTTGTTAATTGTATTCTCTTTTGTGGGTGTTGGCTACTTCCTGCTACTTGATGGCTCTTTTGTGAGCTGGATCCTCTGGGGAAGTGTGTGCTTCAGGAGGCCGCCCGTGGCTGTCACTGGCCCTGCTCACCTGTGCGGCGTCTCTCCGCAGGCCGCCATCCAGTCGCAGTTGGACGGGGTGCGCACGGGCCTCAGCCAGCTCCACAATGCCCTGAATGACGTCAAAGACATCCAGCAGTCCCTGGCGGACGTCAGCAAGGACTGGAAGCAGAGCATCAACACCATCGAGAGCCTCAAGGACGTCAAGGACGCCGTGGTGCAGCACAGCCAGCTCGCCGCGGCCGTGGAAAACCTCAAGAACATCTTCTCAGGTACCAGGCAGACACTCAGTGCACGTGCCCACGCTCACACGTGTCTCTGCATGACCTGCTGAAAGCTCTGTGAGCCGGGTAACTTGCAGCCCGAGCTGTAGACCGCTAGACGGTAAGGGTGATTCTTGTCTGCTCAGCGTCTTGTTTTGAACGTGGATGGAAGTGGTCAGCGGAGCAGGTCAAGGCTGGGAGGAGGCTTGCAGTGCTGCGTCAGGACAGGCCCAGCAGCGGCTGCCTGGCAGGTGCAGTGTCGTTCCCTCGGCTGCGATGTGGCTGTTAGACTCTGAGTGCAGTAGAATGAAGGTGCTGCAGCCCACACTTAAAAGGAGCTGTGGGAGAAGCCACCCCGCGCTTGTGACAGAGCCAGCAGATCCCAGAGCAGAAGGGATGAGGCAAGCAGTGGTTCCCAGGCGGGAGGAGACGCCTGTGCGCAGGCCAGGGCAGGCGTGGGGCTCAGTGCCATGGGGGAGTGACCCTTTCAGTCTTCTCTTGACCACCTCAGTTAGAGAGATGCCAAGGGCCCAGTAACCTGTCCCTGAACAGTGTCAGCTGGCCCCGGGGGGTGGCTCCCAGCATTTGCGTTCAGTCTCCTCGCACTTGCTGTGATGGGAGCTGCTTCCACATCCTCCTCCCCGTCCTCCCCTTGGTCCCTGCTCTGTGTCACGGTCAGCAGCATCCTTTAAGTCCAACTTAGAAGCCTCAGCATGATCTGATTCCTTCCCTTCTTTTGTCCCTGTCTCTGGTCTCTTGGCAAGTTCTTCCTCTTCTTCTGCCACACATTTCTGCCCTGATGTCCCCAGCCGTCACATGCCCCAGCTTACACTCCACACTGGCTGGGCTGCATGGCCTGTGGTGCCGCTTGGCTCCCGAGGTCACGTGTGACTTGGCGCAGTTGGCACAGTGCACTTGGTAACCTGTGTCCTGTGTACCCCGTCCCCTTCTGCCCTCCTCTCATGTTTGCGGCTGCAGTGTTGCTGAGCACCTTGTCCCGTTGCTCTGTGTGCCCTTCCTACAGGCCGTGATCCGTAGGGTCACCTGTGGGGCTGTGGTCCATGTCTCTCTTTTTTTTTTTTGTTGAGACAGAGTCTGCTCTGTCAGCAGACTAGAGTGCAGTGGCGCCATCTCGGCTCACTGCAACCTCCGCCTCCGGTTCAAGTGATTCTCCTGCCTCAGCCTCCCGAGTGGCTGGGACTATGGGCGTGCACCACCTCGCTCAGCTAATTTTTGTATTTTTAGCAGAGACGAGGTTTCACCATGTTGGCCAGGACGGTGTCCATCGCATGACCTCGTGATCTTCCCACCTCGGCCTCCCAGAGTGCTGTACTGGGATTACAGGCGTGAGCCACCACGCCTGGCCCGTGGTCCGTGTCTCTTTGTGCATGCCCGCCACAAATGCCACAGTGCTGCCAACTCAGAAAGCAGCTCTTCTTGGTTACTGTGGACAGCCTGGAACTGGAACAAAGTCCTCTCGACAGAGTCCCCTTGGCGATGGTCTCTGGCGCCTTTCTAGTTAATTTCCTCTTATTTCCTGTTGGCTGGCTACATTTCCTTCTGATCTTGTAAAACTAATGCCTAATGACCAAAAAGTTACATTACTGAGATTAATTTATCCACAGCAGTTCAAAGTAGTTTCCTTTCCTTGATGAACAAAGGGGACTATGTTGTATGCATGTTTTTTGTTATGGATAAATTTTCATTGGGAAGATGTAGTTTGGTTCCCTTCAGACTTGTCTCATTGCCTGTAATTCAGTAATGCTGTATACACAGCGCCCCTCCCCCATTTTTATTGTGATAAAATGCACGCACACAATTTGCCATTTTAACCGTTTTTAAGTGTTAAGTTGGGTGCTACTAAGAACATTCGTATTGTTGAGCAGCCATTGCCACATCTGTCTTCAGAACTCTCTTCATCTTGCAGACGTGAAAATCTACACCCATTAAACACTGACCTCACACCCCTACCCCAGCTCCTGGTCCCCACCGTTCTGCTTTTGTCTCTGTGAATTGGATGACTCTGGAGACCTCATATAAGTGGCCTCACACATTATCTGTCTTTTTGTAACATAAGCACAAAAAGGAGGAGGACATTTCACTCCCCAGTGTCCTCAGGTTCTTCCATGCTGTAGTGTTAGAGGATTTCCTTCACTTTTCAGGCTGAATCATGTTCCATTGAGTGGATGGACTGCATTTTGCTTACCTGTTGGTCTGTTGGTGGACACTTGAGTAGCTTCCATGTTGTAGCTGTTGTGAATGATGCTGCGGTGAACCTGTGTGTACAGATAGTTTGCTCTCATTTCTTTCCGGTATGTGCACACAAGTGTAATTGCTGGGCCGCATGGAAACTTTATGCTGAAATCTGTGAGCAACTCCCAGACTGTTTCCTCCAGTGGCTGCACCATTTGACATTTTTCCACCAGTAGTGTGGAAGGCTTCTGATAAGTCTGCATTTTCATTCTTCTACGTTTTTAAAAATTTCCTTTATGTTTCCTTTTTTGCCTCATTAATTCTTTGAGTATGTTGTCTAATTTTCACAGATTTGTGAATTTTACAGTTTTCCTCCTGATGCCGATTTCTAACTTCATCTGTTGAGTTTGGATACTTTGTATATCTGTCTTTTTAAACTCTGTCTTAATTCAAGGCCTAATGCATGGTCTGCCCTGAAGAACTATCCCGTGTGCAGTTGAGAATAGCATGTATGCTGTTGTTGGGTGTTCTTTCTATGTCTGTTCAATCTCGTCGGTTCGTCGCATTGTTCAAGTCCTCTCTTTCCTTGTTTAGCTTGTTCTGTCCATGATTGAGAGGGAGATATTGAAGCCTCCAACTATTACAGAACTCTGTGTTTCTCCCTTCCATTCCATCAGTTTTTGCCTCATGTGTTTGGATGGTCTGTTAGTAAATGCAGTAATGTTTACAATTGTTACATCTTCTTGCTGAACCTTCTATGAATACTTATGGCCTTCTTTGTTGCTAGTTTTTTAAATTTAAAGCCTATTTCATATTTATTAGTATAACCACTCCTGTTCTCTTATGGTTATTATTTATATGAAATATTTTTTTCCATCCTTTTACTTTTTTTTTTTTTTTTTTTTTGCAGAAGCATTCACATTTATTGATTCAATACAGTATCTAACATTTGCTAAACATGCATTTCACACTAATTGGTCACATTTCCACAGGTAGTCAATTCACAGAGCAGAGCCCATCCCTTGCCAGCTGGCAGGGTGGGAGGTAGCAGAGGGCCAGGGTAGCCTGCAGAGCCCACCAGCTATATTTGGTCATGCAGGGTTGATGGAGCCAGGCTGGCAGGCAGCCCTTGGCTGGCCCTTTGGGGACAAGGGCTCAGAGACATCCCGTTTCCTGATTCCTACACACAGGACTGTGGGTGGAGGCAGAGCTAGGACAGGTAACACAAGGGTAGGCTCCTGGATGCGTGTGCCATCAGAGCCCCTAAAGGTAGTGCCTGTGGGAGTGGTGCTCCCTATGCCCTGGAGCACAGAAGGAAATGGAGGTCTCTTCAAGGGCATGACTAGTCCCTGGCTGGGTAGGTGGGAAGGAAACCCCACACACAGCCCAGACATTACAGTGTAGCCACCAGCCCCTATGGCAGACCTAGGATGGCAACACAGACAAAAACACCAACACCCAGGGCAGGTGGGGCTTCTTTCCCCGATAGAAACATGTACACAGAGCAGGAGCTACAGTATTCTTTCTGCACAGGAATCCTCAGAGAGGAGTCACCAGGTCCATCCTTTTACTTTCAACCTGTTTGTGTCTTTGGCTCTAATGGCAGTCTCTGGTGAACATGCAGATTGAATCATGTTTTCTGTTTTTAAAATCTGTTTTGCCCACCTCTTTTGATTGAAGAGTTTAATTGATTTTGCCCACCTCGTTTGATTGAAGAGTTTAATTAATTTTGTCTGCTGCTTCTTTTGATTGAAGAGTTTTATTAATTTTGCCTACCTCTTTTGATTGAAGAGTTTACATTAAGTGATTACTGATAAGAAGGGACTTCTGTCATTTTGTTGTTTTCTATATGCCATGTAACATTTTTGTCTCTTATTTCTGCATTTCATTTTTTTGTGCTTTTGATTATTTTAATAGTAAACATTTTAATTCTTTTCTTGTTTCTTTTGTGTATATTCTATAGCTATTTTCTTTGTGCCTGCCATAAAGATTACATTTAACATCTAATATTATATCACTTCAATTTGAATTTATATCAACTTAACTTCCATAACATACAAAAACTGTCCATATACGGCTTCATCTCCACTCACTTTGGGTTGTTCACTTCACAAAATTACATCTTCATACATTGTGTGTCCAAAAACATCGATTAATAATTGTTTTTTTAATGCATTAGTTTTTAAGAATTATATAGAAAACAAGGTGGAGTTAGAATCCATAGTGACAGTATTACTAGTGTTTAGATTACTTTTTAATATATTAGCTTCTTTTTTGTTTGCCCCTTTTAACCAGAAAAATATTAGTTTCGTAAGTCATGTAGAACACGGAGAGATGAGTTAAAACCTGAAGTTCTAATAATACTAGGTTTTATGATTGTCCATGGATTTACCTTTAGTGAGATCTTTACTTCCTCACATGGCTTTGACTTGCTCTCTAGAACTTTCTTTTCAACCAGTGGGTCTCATTTGAGCATTTCTTGCAGGGCAGATCTTGTGGTAACAAGCTTTTCAGCTTTGGTTTATTTGGGAATGTCTTAATATCGCTCTCACTTTTGAATGACAGTTTTGCTAGATGTAAGGTTCTTGGTTGACAGTATTTTTCTTTTAGTACTTTGAGTATGTCATCCCTCTGCCTCTGGCCTCCAGAGTTTCTGGTGAGAAGTCTGATCTGCTCCAAATCTTATTTAGGAGCCCTTGTTTCTGACAAGTTGCTTCTTTCCAAATTCTTTCAAGAGTTTGATTATGGTGTATCTTACTGTGGATCTCTTTGAGTTCCTCTTGCATGGAGCTCGTTGAGCTTCTTGGATCTTCATATTCATGTCTTTCATCAAATGTGAGGAGTTTTCAGCTATTATTTCTTCAAATAATGTCTTGCCCATTTATCTCTTCTCCTTCTAAAAGTCCCACTAAGCATATGTCAGCCTGTTTGATGGTGTCCACAAGGTCCCTGAGGCTCTGTTCACTTTCCTTCAATCTTTTTTCTTTCTGTTCCTGATACTTGATATTTCCCATTGTCCTGTCTTCACATTCACTGATTCTTGCATCTGCGCAATTCTGCCTTTGAATCCCTCTAGTGAATTTTTCATTTCATTTATTGTGCCTTTCTGTTCATATTTTCTTTTCGGTTTCTTTTTGGATTTTCTGTCTCATTGTTGATATTTCCATTTTGTTCGTACATGTTTCTTTCTTCACATCTCTTAGTTCCTTAAGCATCTTTAAATAGTTGTTTTAAAGTCTTTGTCTAGTAGATCTACCATCAGATCTTTTACAGGGACAGTTTCTTATGTTTTCCTTTGAATGGGCCATACTTTCTTCTTTCTTTGTGTGTCTTGTGATTTTTTTTATTGCTGAAAAATGGACACTGGAATCAAATAACATGATAACTCTGGAAATCAGATTCTTTCCCCTCCCCAGGTTATGCTGATTTTTGTTTCTTGGTTGTTGTAGGCTCTCTGTGCCAAGGCTCAGCCTGAGGTGTAAACTTAAAGGTCATCTCAAGTCTTTTCTGAGCCTGAGCCTTTGCCTGGGCATGCATTGGTCACTTCCTAATTTTTCCTGTATATGCAGTTACTTTTGAATGTTTTTATTCATAAAGATGTGGCTTTCAAAAAGGGAGAAAAATGAAGGGGGTGGTGAAGACCTTGACCCTTTAAGTTCCCTGGAACTGTGTGGGGGGAGAAGAGGGGCCTATGAACAGCTCACCTCTTTGCACCTCTGTGAGGTGGTGGTTGGTGGTGGTGGTAGTGTTGGAATGTGGTGGTTGTTGGTGATTGTTGGTGGTGAGTGGTTGTTGGTGGTGATGGTGGTGATTGGTGGTGGTGGTGGGTGGTGGTGGTGGGAGGTGGTGGTGGTTGGTGGTGGTGGTGGTAGTGAAGGGTGGTGGTTGTTGGTGGTGGTTGTTGGCGGTGGGTAGTTGTTGGTGATGGTGGTAATTGGTGGTGGTGGTTGTAGGTGGTTGTTGGTTGTTGGTTTTTGGCGGTTGTTGGTTATGGTGGTGAGTGGTGGTGGTTGGTAGTGGTTGTGGGTAGTGGGTAGTGGTGGTGGTTGTTGGTGGTGGTTGGTGGTGGTTGTGGGTGGTGGGTGGTGGTGGTGGTTGTTGGTTGTTGTTGGTGGTGGTGGTTGGTGGTGATGGTGGTTGTTTATATTTCTGTCTTGTGCCTTTTCTCTGCTGTCTCCCCAGAGTGCTGTGTGTAGGCAGCCTGTTATGTGGTGGTGGTTGTTGGTGGTGGTTGGTGATTGTTGGTGGTGGTAGTTGGCGGATGGTTGTTTACGTTTCTGTCTTGTGCCTTTCCCCTAGTGCCCGAGATTGTGAGGGAGACCCAGGACCTAATTGAACAAGGGGCTCTCCTGCAAGCCCACCGGAAGCTGATGGACCTGGAGTGTTCCCGGGATGGGCTGATGTATGAGCAGTACCGCATGGACAGTGGGAACACACGTGACATGACCCTCATCCACGGCTACTTCGGCAGTACGCAGGGGCTGTCTGATGAGCTGGCCAAGCAGCTGTGGATGGTGCTGCAGAGGTCGCTGGTCACTGTCCGCCGCGACCCCACCTTGCTGGTCTCGGTTGTCAGGATCATTGAAAGGGAAGAAAAAATTGACAGGCGTATACTTGACCGGAAAAAGCAAACTGGCTTTGTTCCTCCTGGGAGGCCCAAGAATTGGAAGGAGAAAATGTTCGCCATCTTGGAGAGAACTGTGACCACCAGAATCGAGGGTACACAGGCAGACACCAGGGAGTCTGACAAGATGTGGCTTGTCCGCCACCTGGAGATTATAAGGAAGTACGTCCTGGATGATCTCATTGTCGCCAAAAACCTGATGGTTCAGTGCTTCCCTCCCCACTATGAGATCTTCAAAAACCTCCTGAGCTTGTACCACCAAGCCCTGAGCACACGGATGCAGGACCTGGCGTCGGAGGACCTGGAAGCCAATGAGATCGTGAGCCTCTTGACGTGGGTCCTAAACACCTACACAAGGTAAGCCACCCTGGCGCCTGTGCTGGCTCTTAGGTGGAAGCCGTGTGTGAGAGGGGCCGGCAGTCGCTCGCCGGACGGCCGACCACGGGGCTTTGCTGCGGGCAGGTGCTCCGTGCCCATGGCCTTGGTTTTGGCCCGGGAGCGTCTTCTTTGTGGTCCGTGTGCTGGCACCCAGCCTCTGGCGTGTGAACGCTGTTGTGTTTGGGTGGTGTCCCTGCTCTTGGCCTGCAGCCCCGAGGAGCTTGACAGGGTGCAGTTCCGGGCTGGGCCTGTTTCCTGTGCTCCCCGTGTGCTGACTTGCTTCCTCACGGTGATGCCCTGAGGTCCGTGTGTCGTTACCCGTTTTACAGGTGAGGACACGTGGTCCCAGGCAGGGCTGGGACTGGCACATGGCCACCCAGCTGGAGAGGAAACCACCACATCACCCTGCCACCCGCCCAGGTTCCAGCAACCCGGGTTTGGTTTCTTTTCACGAGTGTGCTATAGCAGTTAATCTTCCAAAAATAAACAGTTACAAGTCTAGATAGTTCTAGAAAACTCCTTCCTCCTTTTTATATCGTAGCTCTAGAGTTTGTCACTTCACTTAAGGGAACATGAACCACTTTGTGCACAGATTAATTTGAAGTAGTATTTGAAAATGGTGCAGTGGTGGGGTTATTCTGAAATTCTTTAGGATTAGGTAGCTGAAATGAAAATTTAATTTTCCAACATGGATGGAAAATAATATTAAATAATGTTTTGGAATTTCTTCTCTTTTTTTCTTGCCCATCTTGTCACTGCCGTGAAGAAATTAATAAACCTCATTTTTTTTAGCAGTAAGGTATATTTTTGTGTGTTTGTTTGTTTACTGGTAGCTGTTTGTCATAGAGAATTTGCATTTCAGTACAGAAGAGAAAGGAAGCCCTGCAGAGAATGGTCACCAGGCCTCTTTGTGCACAGCCCTGGACTCACCTCCCTGTGCGACCGCTAATCCTCGTGGCCGCTGTGCCTAGTGCGTGTCAGCCGCCCCATGAGGCAGGAGGCAGGGGATAGACAATGTGCCCAGGTCACATGGCAAGCGAGTGGGAAGCTGGATTCCAGTCACCCTGGGCCCTTGCCAGGCTGTGGCCACTAGACCGGGCTGTGCCTGTGTGTACCTTGCACAGATTGTGTCTTGATTTTGTCTTTCCACGTTGTATTTTTCTGTCCTCGGGGATTCTCTGACAGCTTCATGCTGGTCTCATGAGTTCTGTTGCCCTGGCCTTTCTCAGCCGAGGTTGAAGTGTTCACTGGAAACATTCACACGTGGAATTGAGGTTCTTGGGCAATAATCCAGATTAAACAAAAGTCTTTTTAAATGCAGAATTTTAGGAAGCACTTTTTCACTCAGGAAGCTCTCAGATTTCTTATAGATAGTGGAATGGCCTTAACCTAAGAGAGGGCCAACTGAGGCTGCCTGGTGCCCCATTGGGTGCCCCAGAAAAATAGGTGAAAAATACAGAAGAGGCTATGACAGCCTTCCTGTCCTCTCTTCTTTCGTTCAGTGTTATTCTGAGAATATATTTAGGGAACACAGCATGAGGCATGTGAATTTTCTGAGTGGTCAAACCTTAGACTTAAAACTTTTTAATTTTAATTTTTGTGGGTACATAGTATGTGTATCAAACCTTAGACTTTAAAGAAGCCAACCTCATACACAGATACTAGCTTTTTAATGAAAACGTTTCCTGAAATGTAGCGCTATTTCCTGCCACCTGGACAGTAGACGGGACGTAGTTTTGCCGGTTCTTCTCGATGCGTTTTTATCAGTAACGTCCTGTATTCTACGTTCCATCGCTGTCCTCTGTAGAGCGTGGTGATGCTGACTACAGTAGCTTGTTTCCAAATTACAGCACACCTGCCCTCCACACTCAAGGGGGGTGGATTCCAGGACCCACCGTGGCTACCAGAATCCTCTGAAGCTCAAGTCCCTTTGACACAAGAACGGGTGTGGTGTTTGCATGTAACCTGGCACTATCTCCTCCATACTTTAAATCATTTCTAGATTACTTAAAAAACTGAATACAGTGTAAATGCTGTGTAAATAGTTGTTATACTGTAATTTTTGAAATTTTTATTATTTTTTATAGTTTTTCCTGAATATTTTCAGTCTGTGGTTGGTTGAGTCCGTGGACGTGGCACCCGTGGCTGTGGAGGCCGGCTGTGCTTGTCATCGTTTTGACTGAGCACGTTTGTTTATTCAGCGCCTCCTGTTTGCCAGGCCCTGCCTTGGCTCTGGAGGCGCGGTGAACAGATCACACGTCTTCCCCACGGGGAGGGCTCTAACGCATTTGAACCGCAGCACCTTGTGAAGCTGGCGCAACAGGGTGAGGCTGGGGTTGGAGGGACTCACGTGGTCTCGGAGCCAGGGGTGTGACACCACGGAGGCCCCAAAGCCCTCGGCCCCTGCCCTGCACTGTCCCCTGAGCCGTGGACCAGCTGTGACCAAGAGTCTCCAGGGTAGGTGGCGGGTGGACATTCGTGGATCAAGAGAAATCGCCTCGACACACTTGGGCATGCTCTTCTGTGTCCATCATGGTTTGCCACTCACGTTCCTGGTTCTGCTGTAGTACGGAGATGATGAGGAACGTGGAGCTGGCCCCGGAAGTGGACGTCGGCACCCTGGAGCCTTTGCTTTCTCCACACGTGGTCTCTGAGCTGCTTGACACGTACATGTCCACGCTCACTGTGAGTAGGGCCATCCTGCGCGCCACAGACCACCGTGCCGGTTATATGAGTAAATGGGCTTGGCAGCAGGCGGCTGGCAGGGTGAGAATGCCTTAGCCTGGACTTCCCAGGGTGTGTTGCTCAGCTGCTCCGTTTGCTAGAGGAGGAGAGTGCCCCTTCTCTGGGCCTGGATCTGAAGCTTGTCCCTGCTGGAGGCGTGAGCCTGTGCCATCCTCTGCAGGCCGGCCAGGGCCCAGGACGTCCGAACCGTGCGTGGTGGCACCTGCCGGGCTCTCGGCTCTGAGTCCCACGGTCGGGGGGATCAGTCAAGGACCAAAGGACAAGTCTGGTTAGAGGAGGAGGTCAGCAGGGTCTGCCTCTCAGATGGGTGCCCCACACAGCGAAGCAGCATTGTACCAGAATGCCGAGGTGTCCTCAGGAGCGGGGAGGGGGCGCTGCCTTCTCCTAGGACGTGAGCTGGTCAGGTTGCTGAGTCTGGGAATGGGAACAGGCCTGACCAGACTGACTGGACCTGGTCAGCCTCATTCTCTGTGCACTTGGGACTCAACAGCCTTGTCCTCCAGCATGAGGTGTGGTCAAAAGAGTGTCTAGTTTCTTCTCCCTTTTTATCTGTACCAAGGGTTCCAGTTAAATCTGGGCAGGCTGCTGTGGGCACTGCCTTCCATGGGGGTGGCTCATGGGTCCCTGCTCTGGAGTCCTTGTTTGCGAACAAGGACTCTAGTGCCCTGTGTATGGTTTATGCAGCTGTGCAGGCAGCCAAGCAGGCGATTGGCATGACCCACAGGTGCCTGCTCTCCCCTCCCCTCCCCTTCCCTCCTCCCCTCCCCTCCCTTTCCTTCCTCCCCTCC
>PVKV010038817.1:0-13592 GCA_004027835.1 Alouatta palliata | reverse complement strand
GCAGTTCTCCTGCCTCAGCCTCCCGAGTAGCTGGGACTACAGGCACGTGCCACCATGCCCAGCTAATTTTTGTATTTTTAGTAGAGACGGGGTTTCACCATGTTGACCAGGATGGTCTCGATCTCTTGACCTCGTGATCCACCCGCCTCGGCCTCCCAAAGTGCTGGGATTACAGGCGTGAGCCACCGCGCCCGGCCCTCATTTGATTTTTAAATTTAAGGTAAACAGTGCAAGATGTTCTTAGAGCTTGTTAGCAATTCAGCTTTGAAACTAACACTTCCTAATTCTCTTCATTCAAATTTCTGGATTGATTTTATTGTAGTGTATTCTGAGATTACACAATTAACTTTAACTGCTTCTATTTCCACCCCTGATGTGTCAGTGGGAACGTTCTGTGTAGAGTGCAGTGAGACAAACTACAGAGAGAAATTGGATCTTAAGTCTTATTAAGCAGGCAATTTTCATTCGTGGTTTTGTGATTTGCAATTTTTACTATTTTAATTGATTTTATAATCAGTAAATGCTATACATTTGAACTAATTTTTTAAAATAATAAAATGCCTCTTTTATCTTTTTCATGATGTAGCATTCAATTTTAAAACAGGGTATAACTCATATAAATCATTTTGAATACAAACTCTAAAAGCATTGTAGTGGAGGGTCCCCCTGTCCCTCCCACAGTGAAGCTGGAACAGCCTGTCCTGGCAGAGAAAAGGGGGTTAGAAGTTACCGTCACGTAAAGTTGTCAACAAACTTTAAGGACAGACGTTGCTTTTGCATCAGATGCTAACATTGGTGGCATTTCTCATAGTACCTTTTTGGTCCATTTCTCTAATACGAACTTCTGGATCCCAGCAATTCTGTTGCACCACTCTGAAGACCTTCCCATCTTTCAACATCTTTGCTTCTCCCTGGGGCAGAAAAACCACATTACTAAAATGCAGTTAAGCCCCCCTGGACTAACCTTTTCTCATGTGCTTTAGAACCTATTTCTTCCCTAATATTTCAAAATTCTTGTGGAAGTAGAAATCAGTAATTTAACAAAAATCAGCTTTCTTTCCTCATGCTTTTCTTTGGCCTGGAGTTGAATGGGTGTGCTCTGTGGGTGTCAATGGCTGGACACAGAGTTAGCAAGGTTGAGGTTACGTTTCTTTGGGCTGCATGACCGAGAATGGCTGATCACCTTGCTGATCTGAACTCCTGGCTAGCAGATCCAAGAGGGTGGCCCAGCGTCTGAAAATGTGAGATCTATAACATTTAGAATTGAAAAGAACCTTTGAGGTAGACCATCTAGTCCAACCCTCTCATATTATAGAGAAGCAATGTATGGATAATGGAAGTGTACGCTTTGTCAAACAGAGCAGAACCCACTGTTTTCAACACCTGTGGGAGGAGATGGGCAAAGAATTCAGTCTAGTAGCATGCACAAAATTTGGTGCTGAGCTACTTCTTCCATCAGGCATCACGCTTGCCTGGGTATACTACAATAATTTTTATACGTTTTAAATGACAAAAAAATTGGCATGTATTTATGCTGTACAGCATGATCTTTTGATGTATGTGTGCATTGTGGAATGGCTAAATCAAGCTAATTAACATGTCCATCACTTCACGTACTTTTTTTTTGAAGTGATAACACTTAAAATCTATTCTTTTAGCGATTTTCAAATATACAATACGTTATTATTAACGATAGTCACCATATTGTGCAATAGATATGAACTTATTCCTCCTGTCTAACTGAAATTTCATATCCTCTGACATTCTCAGTCTCTCCTCACCCCTTCAGCCCATGGTAACCACCACTTTGTTTGCTACTTCTATAAGTTAGACTTTTTTAGATTCCACATATGTGTATACTATTTGTTTTTCTATATCTGGCTTATGTCACTTAACGTAATGTCCTTCAGTGCTTAACATAATGTCCTTCGGTGTTATTCATGTTGTTGCCAATGACAAGATTTTCTTTTTATAGAGGCCGAATAGTATTCCATTATGTATATATGCCACATTTTCTTTATCCATTCATCCATTGATGGACACTTAGGTTGATTCCATATCTTGGATGTTGTGAATGATGCTATAATGGACATGGGAATGCAGATACCTCTTTGACATACTGGTTTCATTTCCTCTGCATATATAGCCAGAAGTAGAATTGCTGGATCATATAGTAGTTCTATTTTTAATTTTTTCAGAAAAATATATGATCATATCAATAGATACAGAAAAAAATGACAAATTCTTACATCCTTTTATGATTTAAAAAAATAAATTAGATAAAGAAAGATTAAAGCTTGGGATTGCCATACATGAACTTTATTGTTTATGAACATAATCCCACAGCTAACGTCATACTCAATGGTGAAAATGGTGAAAAGTTTAAAACTTATTCTCTAAGATCAGGAACATGACAAGGGGGCTCCCTTTTGCCGCTTCTACTCAACATCATACAGGAAATTCTAGCCAGAGCAATTAAGCAAGAAAAAGAAAGAAAAGTCATCTAAATCGGAATGAAAGAAGTTAAATTGTCTCTGTTTGCAGACAACATGGTTTTATATATAGAAAACTCTAAACATTCCACCAAAAAACTGTTAAGCTAATAAATTGGGTAAAGTTGCAGAATACAAAATTGATATAAAAAGCCAGTAGCATTTCTATATGCTAATAATGCACTATCTGCAAAAGATGTCAGGAAATCAGTCCCATTTTAAATAGTATTTAAAAATAGTCATGAATCTAACAAAGAGATGAAAGGTCTGAGAACTATATAATACACTGATGAAAAAATTAAAGAAGACACAGACAAATGGAAAAACATCCCAGGATCATGGATTAGAAAATTGATATTGTTTAAATGTTCATACTCCCAAAACAATCTATAGATTTAATAAAATCCCTCCCAAAATTTCAAGGACATTTTTCACAGAAATAGAAAAAAGCTCATACATTTCATGTAAACCACAAAAGATTTCAAATAAAACAATTTGGAGCAAAAAGAAGAACAATGCTGGAGGAACTAAAAACCTTTTGCACAGCAAAGGAAGCAATCAGCAAAGTGGAGAAACAGTCTAAGGAACAGGAGAAAATATTTGTGAACCATACATCTAATGAGTTACTATCCAAACTATATAAGGAATGCAAAGAACTCAATGGCAAGAAAACAAATAACTGGGTGATCAAATGGGCAAAGGACCTGAAAAGACACTTCTCAGAATAGATATACAAATGGCCAACAGGTATATGAAAACATATTCAACTTCACTAATTATTGAGAAATGAGTTATCATCTCATACTTGTTAGGATGGCTGTTGTCAAAAGACAAAAGATAGTAAATGTTGACAAGGATGCAGAGAAAAGGGAACCCTTGTACGGTGAACCCTGGTACAGCCATTATGGAATACACAGCTTTTTAATACTCAGCGGAGGGGGCCAAACTGAATGGTGTGTAGAACATGGCAGTGGCATCTACGTTGGGCCTCCAGTCTGTGATTCCTAAGGAAAAGGGAAAGAACGAGGGCAGGCCCTGGAAATAAAATTGCCTGAATTCAAATTCTTGTTCTGCCACTTATTGTGTGACCTTGAGCAAGTTAAACAATATCTCCGAGCTTCAGTTTGTTCATCTTTGAAATAGGGATGATAATGACTTACCTTAAAAAATGAATGTGATTTACATTAAAGGGATCGTGTGAGCAGGAAATAAGATAATCCATATAAAGCACTTAGTGGAGTATCTGACACATTAAGTGTTGGTTATTATGATTATTCGTTATTAATGTTGTATAGCTAATTAGGGGCTAGACAGTGTTCCTCTGCTTTCAGGGTACACCACCTTTGGTGGTACCTTCAGGGCCTCAAGGTTACCTTTGGGCCCCATAGAATGTCCAGGGGGCTGTGTGATGATCAAAGTCTTTGAGCTCTGCTGGTTGGAGTCCTCTGCCCTTCTCCTCCTCCTCTTGGCTTGATCATGAGATGCATCCAAACCTTCATCCTACTACTCCATAGACAAGACCTTCCCCATTTCCTGCATGAAGAAGGCTGGATACCTCACTTTTAAATGCCGTAGCCTGTTCATTTTGCACATATACGAGGAAGACCTCAGATCCACATTTTATTTCTCAAGGATGGGGAACAAGTCAGTGAGCAAGTTGACTTGCATATTTGTGACAGGTTCCACACACTAACAGAGATGGGTCTCTGGCAGCAGGACACCAAGACTGGTGTGCTTCATTTCTGATCCTCTGCTGACCATGCCAGCATCTGAACCACTTTCTAGGTTGGGGAATCTCCTGCAGGAGTCTTGGTGGAGGCAGGTCCTAGCCTCCCTCTGCAGAAGCCCCAATACTTGCCTTCCCTGCCCCAAGTTCGGCCAGTCAATGCTTGGTTTTGCATCAAGTGCTGCAAAAAGACAGGAAGAGTTGAATTTATTCTGCCAGTGATTTCAGCAGTGGCCATGTATAGTGGCTATTGACAGTGGTGCTGGTGGCGGTATCCAATTGGGGCAGCAGCCTCCTAGCCAGGCTGTTCCTGTGGTGTTGTCTTGGCTGTGGCCTCAATCATGGGAATTCCCTGAGTTTCTGCATGTTTTCTGAGCTTGATTCCCCAGATACTTTGTAATTCTTGAGGGGCTTAAAACATTTCAACATATTTATTTTCTTCTTACGCTAATGATTATTGGTTTCTGTTGCCTGCAACCAAGAGTCCTAATACTGGTTGCACAAATAGGATATAGGAACATATATCTTTTCATTTGGCAAAGAAGGGAGAGGAGAGGGGTGATGGTGAAAAAGAAAAAGTTGAGAAACAAACTTTGATTTGGCAAACTGGAAGTTTTATTTGTTTTTGCTCCTTGCTGGGAAAGCTTAATCACATAAAATACTCAGTATAGCAGAGTGCCAAAGAGCACAGTGAATTCAGACAGCTCTGGGTTTAAATCTCATTAAATTACCTACTAGCAGTGGTTACTAGTGAAGTGACAGGCCCTCTGAGTTTAAGCCTCACTTGTTTTTATCTGTAAAATATGATCATTATAACTGTCATGCTTGTGGCCATCCAGCATCTTTGGAACACATCCTATGTGTGAAGAAATGTTCACAATTATAAATTCTGCTTTCTTGAGGAAGACTCCAAAATTTGCTTTCCAGTCTCCCTTGTAATGGGGCACTGACATGTGCTCTGGGCTTTGCCAATTCTATGCACCCACTTGTGAGTTTTAGGAAGTAGGGACCATGCAGAGTCCACCTGTAGACAGAGGTGTTGTCTAAGATGTTGAGCATGACTGGAGCAGCAGAGGCAACACTTCTAGTCTCCGATCTTGGCAGCGTTCGCATGAGCATCCCGTCCGTGACTGGGAGTGGCAGCTCACCAGGTGTGATGTAGGCATTGATCATGTTAGCGTAGCCTCAGAGCTTTTGATCGCTGGCCCTCTCAGGAACTCTATGAGCTGCTTTTCTAATTAAACTAACTAGAGTGGATTCTGTTGTTTGCAATTAAGGACACTGAGTGATAAAGAAGATTCAATCATGGAATGTTTGTAAAGAACTTAGCGCCAGGCCAGAGAGCACACTCAATAAATAACAGCCAGATTTTACCATGTATTATCAACTGCAAGGGAGGAAATTGGGTTTCTGTGGAAGGTGCCTGAGTAAGTTTTGATTTCAAACAAATCAGAGTATCTTAAAGCTGCAATAGATTATTTAGTTCAGCCCTTGCATTTTACGGATAAGTCCATGAGGTGCAGTGACTTGTCCAAGGCCACATGCTTAATTGATATAGAGCCCCAGTTTATGAAGCCATTTTCCATCTCACAAGGCTGATATTTGGTGATTGGTGTCTATGTAGTAGGCTAAAGTTAATTACTGTAATTTCCTAAAAAGTTTGATCTTGTAGGGGTAGGGGATGCCTGTCATTACACGGCAGGAGAAGCAGACTCATCAAACTTTGCTTTTTCACATCCTTCATGCTAGATCTATGGTAAGAAGAATGAATGGTAGCAAGTCAGTAGAACTCTTTCAGAGTAAAAATCACCACAGAGCAGCTGTGCCCCTATAATAAGCCTCCAATTCTCGTTGGTTTTTCAGCCAGAATTTTGAGAGCTGACAGCCACTGTAAGGAATCAATCCCTCATCTCTGTTGCTTCACATTCAAGAACCTAGTATCCCTGCAGGGCTGTGGATGTGCCTCAGAGGTCAGCACTTGCTGCTGGAGGAGAAAACGGGGGTTTCTTGGGTCCTGTTTTTTTTAACATTGACCTCAGCATCAACCAAGATCTTAAACTAAACTAATAACCAAGTAATGAGAGCAAGCTGCTTTAATTTACACAACTAGAACCCAATCCCATTTTTCCCTAAACTCTTAAAAGAAAATTAATTTTTTTAAAAATAGAATTCCTCCATGCAACTATTACTATCCAGATAACACATTTTAAATACACGTCTAATATTTTTAAAGCCAGAACTTCATCTTGGAGTCTAATTCCTAGGGCGGCACCTAACCTGTGAACTTCTGACTTTTAAGTTCTAGCTCTAATACTATCCCCAAACAAGCCCAAATATGGCTGGTATTTCAAATATCTGATACTGCATGTATCATCAGAAATGTATTTTCTTTCCTTTTTAAAAATTGAGATGTAGTCTCGCTGTGTTGCCCAGGCTGGAGTGCAGTGGTGCGATCTTGGCTCACTACAATCTCAGCTTCCTGGGTTCAAGTGATTCTCCCACCTCAGCCTCCCGAGTAGCTGAGATTGCAGGTGTGTGGCACTAGACCCGGCTGATTTTTGCATTTATAGTAGAGATGTGGTTTCGCCATGATGGCCAGGCTGGTCTCGAACTCCTGGCGCCAAGTGATCTGCCCTCTTTGATTTCCCAAAATGCTGGGATTATAGGTGTGAGCCACCGTGCCCAGCCAGAAATGTATTTTGAAACTCAGTCTTTTACCATCAGATTTCCATTCTCCTCCCTGTTCTGCCAGTGCCCACTCAAGCAATCCCTCTAGTACACATCAGCTGCCATGCTGGTTGGGCTTGAGGTGCAGAGTTGGCAGAAATGGCCCAGACCTTGTCACCAGGAAGCAACCTCTATAGTCACCGCAGCTCCCACATCCCCAGGTTCTGAAGGACAGCCCCTCCGGGAGGCCCTACGAAAACCAACCCAAACTCGATTTGCTCAGCCTGTTACTCTTCTCAGTCCCTCACCTGCTTTTCCTCCTGGGTTGGTGGCTTTTATCCTTCAAGCCTCCCTTACTTTTCTCATTGCTCTGAGAGTGCATCATTTTTCCCTTCCTTCTGCCTGATAGGCCACCATCCAATCCGTTTCCTAATACCATCGATTCTATCTCCAGAATATTGCCTACAATGGCTGGTCCACTTCTCTCCACCTCCACTGCTCAGGCTTGTCCCATGCCCTCATCCTCTCTCTCTGAACAATTGCTCAGCCTCCAGCCCCATTTCCCTGTTTCCATTCTGGCTCTCTTTCAACCTAGTCTCCACAAAGCAGTCACAGTAAACTTATAAATCCCCAACTCAGATCTTGCCACTGCCCCACTTAAAACTCTTGAATGGATTCCCATTTCCCTGAAGGTAAAATCCAAACTCCTTAACCTGGCCTGTAAGGCCCTGCATGATCTAACCCCTACCTACCTCAGTAACTTCCTCATGTTTACACCTTTATAAATAATCTCTTTATGAACTCGTTTCAGAGTAGTCTAATTTAAGTGTGCCATTTGTTTTCTATTTGAAACCTGATTCATCTAGCTTTAAAAACCATTTCTATAACATACTAATAATACTCTGTCATTTCAAAAGGTACATTCTTATTTAAGTAAAACCATAGGAAAAGGTCTGGAAAAATACCCACCAAACTGCTAATAGGAATTAATTTTGAGAAGATATACACATAACCAACAAACATGAAAAAATGCTCCATGTCACTGATCATCAGAGAAATGCAAATCAAACCACAATGAGATACCATCTCATACCAGTCAGAATGACCATTATTAAAAAGTCAGAAAATAACAGATGCTTGTGAGGCTGCGGAGAAAAGGGAATGTGGACTGGGTGTAGTGGCTCACACCCGTAATCCCAGCACTTTGGGAGGCCAAGACAGGCAGATTACCTGAGGTCAGGAGTTTGAGACCAGCCTGGCCAACATGGAGAAACTCCATCTCTACTAAAAATACAAAAATTAGCTGGGCATGGTGGTGCATGCCTGTAGTCCCAGCTACTCGGGAGCCTGAGGCAAGAGAATCACCTGAACCTGGGAGACAAAGGTGGCAATGAGTCTCCAGCCTGGGTGACAGAATGAGACTCCTTCACACATATACACACACACACGGAATGCTTCTACACTGTTGGTAGGAATGTAAATTAGTTTAGCTACTGTGGAAAGCAATTTGGAGATTTATCAAAGAACTTAAAATTGCTATTCAACCTAGCAATCCTATTACTGGGTATATATCCAGAGGAAAATAAGTCGTTCTAGCAAAAAGACACATGCACCTGTATGTTCATCACAGCACTATTCACAATAGCAAAGACATGGAATCAACCTAGGTGCGCATAACAATGAACTGGATAAGAAAATGTAGTATTCCATGTATATTCCATATACATCATGGAATACTATGCAGCCATAAAAAATGATGAAGTCATATATCCTTGCAGCAACACAGATGCACCTGGAGGCCATTATCCTAATCAAATTAACACAGGAACAGAAAACCAAATACTGCATGTTTTCACTTAGAAATGGAAGCTAAACATTGGGTTTACGTGGACATAAAGATGGCAAAAATAGACACGGGACTACCAGAAGGGACAGGGAGGGAGAGGACGAGGCCTGAGAAACTGACCATTTTCAGTGGTTACTATGCTCACTACCTGGGTGACGGGATCAATTGTACTTCTAAACCTCAGCGTCACTCGATATACCCAGGTAACAACCCTGCACGTGTATCCTCTGAACCTAAAATAAAAGTTGAAATTATTTTTAAAAAAGGAAGTACTTTTGAGAACAGGGAGTGCTGGTCCAAGAGTATTGTAGCTTTATCTCTAATGACGTGAATCTAAAAAGGAGCATTTATTCAAATATTACTTACATAATAATAATAAATTACTCTTAAAAATAAAAACATTTGAGGGTATTGGACTAGATCAGTGGCTTTCAGCCAGTTTTGGCTGTGACCCCACATTAAGAAATCTATATTTTGGCCTGGCGCATTGGCTCACGTCTGTAATCCTAGCACTTTGTAGGGCTGAGGCAGGTGGGTCACTTGAGGTCAAGAGTTAGAGACCAGCCTGACCAACATAGTGAAACCCTTTCTTTACTAAATATACAAAATTAGCTGAGCATCATGACACATGCCTATAATTCCAGCTACTTGGGAGGCTGAGACAGGAGAATTGCTTGAACCTAGGAGATGGAGGTTGCAGTGAGCCAAGATCATGCCATTGCACTCCAACCGGGGCAACAAGAGTGAAACTCCATCTCAGAAAAAAAAAAAAGAAACCTATTTTTCATTGTCATTCAGAATACCCATATATACATATTTGTACAGATACAAACTGAGACAGAAGTTTCATGAAACAATGTTTACTCTTTCCATAAGCAGTGCATTCTGCTATTTTGTTTTGCAATCTATTTCATTTTTTAAGGGGGTTAGTACTTCGACATATGAATTTGGGGGAGACACAAATATAGTTGATAAAGGTGAGGAGTTCAACAGGATAATGTGGGTAAAAATGCTAAGTGTGATGTAAATGTTTGCGTGTGTGTGTGTGTGTTGTGTGTGTGTGTGTGTTCCCAAGGCCCTGGGATGAGCTCAGTGTGTATTTCTAGATACTGTTGACCTACAGGTTTGAAATGGGCCCTCCTGAGTTGGAGGCTTTAAAATGCTCCCAGGTGTCCTGGCCATCAGGGTACAGTTCTGCCCCCAGCCCATGCAGCTCCTGGCAGGTTGTCATACAAACCAAGGACTGACCTGCTACTTATACTTTTATAAATATTCAATCAAAAGACAAATGATGTTTTTCAATTCTGAGCAAGACTACCATGACAAACAACTACCTCTCAGTTTGTTTGGGGAACACTGAAAAACCAAGAGTTAAGAAGAGAAATGGAGCAAACCAGAGAAATGTTTTGGAAGGATCTTTCGGAGAACAGGAATCTCCAGGGCAAGTCAATCCTGGAGGTAGAAAATATTTCTTCACTAAAGGAACATAGGCAAATAAGAATTATTTTAAAATCCCAAATCCTGGATTTTCTCATTGCACTTGGCCTAATTTGCATAACCATATACATTTGAATGTTATTTACATTTGCATATTATTTTCTATGGACTTGAGAATCCCTGACCACTGTAATTATGAAAAATACAAACTGAGTCTGTTTTGGTTTGCTTTGTTTTGTTGAGAGAGAGGGAGTGTGTCAGTCTTTTGTCCTATTTGATTACCACTGTATCAGATTTTGCTAGAAATAAGTAAGTCAGTAGATGTGACTGGAAAATAATTCCTTCTTGTTTTCTTTTGGAGATTTGGCTACTAAGTTTATGAAATTTCTTCATATTAAAACAAAATGAAATGAAGGCCATTCAAATCCTATATTGAGGGACAAACTGAAGACTGAGACATGGAGTAAGAAAAAAAAAATCACAGCTGCCTGTCCCTGCAGCTGGGGCTTCCTAATAGCTTTGCCGTCAGCTCCATTCATATACTTTCCCTCAGAGAGACTTGAGGCCAGCATAGGGCATCAGCGTCCAGGCTAGGAACAAGCACTTTGAATGGGAGAAGTGAAGCACAGTGTTTGAATTGACACTAGAGGACACATTGAAGAAGGTGAGGACGAGCTGTCCCAGAGACAGTGATGTTTAAAACTCTTCAGTGGTTCCCCTGTCTTCAGGATCAAGTTCAAAGCCCTAAGTTCATTTTGGGACCTAAACCCCAAAATCCTTCATGGCCCTGTCTGATGAGGTGTCTGGCCTCCTCTCCAGCTTCTTGCCTCTGCTTCGCTGTCCTGACTCTTGCCTGCCTCTATCTGTTCTCCACAGAGCAACCAACATGGTCTTTCAAAGCCACTAAGACCCTCTGAAGAATTTGCGTTGTTTTGAGAATGCAATCCAGACTCTTTAGCATGCCCTACAAGTCCCCATGTGGCTGGGCCTCTGCCTACCTTGCCAGCCCCGTTTCCTACTGTCTCTCCCTTTCACTGCGTTTCAGCCACATTGCCCTCCTTTCTGTTCCTTGAACACATGAACTCTTTCCCAATTGGTGGCCTTTGCGACTTCTGTTCCCCCAGCCAGGAACATTTTTCCAGGTGTTCCCTTCTCACCTTCAAAGCCTTTGCCAGGTCACTGACCAGCCAGCCAGTCTCTCGCTCTCTATCACATTATGCTTTATATTCCTTTCTCTGAATTGATCATGTTGACTTTTGACCCCTAGAATCTGAGCACCCTCAGAGCAGAGACTATGTCTGTCTCATTCACCAGCATATTCCCAGTATCTAGATTGGTGGGCCTAACATAAAACAAATTTCAATAAAAATTAGTGAGTCAGTGAATGAATGTATGAGAACTGGCGGTTCTCAAACTTGAATGTGCTACTTTGGGAGGCTGAAGTGGGAGGACCCTGGGCAACATAGTGAGACCCCCTGTCTAAAAATAAAATTAGAAAATTAGCTGGGCATGGTGGTGTGCACCTATGGTCTTAGCTACTTGGGAAGCTGAGGGAGGAAGATTGCTTAAGCCCAGGAGTTGGAGGCTGCAGTGAACTGTGATTGTATCACTGCAGTCCAGCTGAGCAATAAAGTGAGACCCTGACCTTAAAAAAATTAATAATTTTAAAAAATCTTGAATGTGCATCAGAATCAGTAGGAGGCTTGTTAAAACAGGTTGCTTGCCCTACCTCTAGAGTTCAGATTTGGTAGGACTGGGGTAGGGCCCGAGAATTTGCATTTCTCCCAAGTTGCCTGATGGTGCTGGACCTGCTGGCTGTGGGACCACAGTTTGAGAAATGCTGGTACATCCATCCTGAGTGCTTGAATTCTGGGCTCGCATATGTTTAATAGTTCATGACTTTGTTCCCTGTCTTCTTTTCCTAGAACATGGTTTCCCCCACCTGCTTCAAGATGTGGGATGGGCATCATTTCCACCAGAAGGCCATGTCTGATCCTTGGTGCCCAAATCTCTGTCCCTTAGCACCTGGTGCCAAGGGGGTCCTAACCTTTCCAGGCTGCATTGGGTTAACCCTGCACATCAACTGGATTTTCAGACCACGAGTCCTCCAGAGCCTGCATTAGTCATGTCTGTATGCCAGCTGGAAGCTCAGGGATATTCCCTCTGAACTCTGAGAGGGTATATGATGCCTCTGAAAATGAAGTCAGACTCACACCCTGGCCAGACCTAGACTTCCAGCTCACTTTCAGGCCTCATTATTTCCAGAAGGCTTTGCCCACAAGCCTTCTTTTTGCTTTTTCCTTTTACCAACTCAACCCTTAGTTACGTGATCTCCTCCCCTTTGTCTCCAGTGTTTAATTTCTCCAGGTTGTGCTCAAACCTAACTTCCATTTATTTTGGTCAGCCTTCATGTACTATAATAACCTGTAGAGAGCACTAGGTCACTTCATTGAACTAGGTCAGTAAACGCTAAAATTGATTGGTGGTGGGGGAGGGGAGAGAGAGAAAGAGGGAGAGACTTTCTAATGGGTTCTTAAATTCTAATTTTATCTTCCTAAATACTGCTCTTTGAAGCCCCCTCCATTTTTCTCAGTTATTCTGAGAAATCTCAGTACTGTTCCCTTGCCTACAACAAAGCTAATACATGGGCAGAAGAGTGGGGTTCCCTGGAGGCTCAGCCTGCAGTGAGGTGTCCCATGGCCCAGCTGTCCCTGAGTCCTTCTGATGCTCATGCTTCGGAAGAAACTCACCTTGCTGTGGTGTTGGAGCTGCACCCAGCCTCCGTAGCCAAATCTCTGCAGTGGGGAGAAGCACAGTTAGAGTCACGGAGCAGAGACTGGGCTACAATCAAGGGGCATCCTTAGCGCAGAGGATCCTGAGCTCCATCTTTCAAGCACTGCCTTTGCATTTCTCCCATACCCATGTAGCGCTTATTCAACATTTACAGTTAAATTCACTTACGTTTTTCCTTCAATCTATTTATATAGGAAGAAAAATTCTGTATCTCAGCAGTGCTGGTTTTATCTTTTCCCCTAATGCAGCTTGAATTTTTAAAATGAAGATTAACATGAAAAAATATTTGTTCATGTACCATCTAAAATCATTTCACAGGCCACCAGGGGTACATCGCCCCTAAGGACCACTCTTTGGGAAATACACCGCTCCTCAAACTGTGGGTTGCAATCCTTGAGTAGATTGTGATATCAGTTTAGGGGATAGAGACTCAAACATTTTAAAACAGGAAATAGTGTAGGTAGCAGATGCTGTTGCTGTCCACTCATACCCCTTTGCTTTGACACTTCTGTGCATGCTAGCCCACCTCCATCAGCCAGCGTCTGCATTTCATTGGTTGAGGCTTTCCCCTGGAACCTGCTTTGATCAAGCCATCCTAGCATGTCAGAAGTACTAGAAAATTAGCCCCCTG
>PVKV010038816.1:0-13593 GCA_004027835.1 Alouatta palliata | reverse complement strand
TGAAACCCCGTCTCTACTAAAAATACAAAAATTAGCTGGGCATGGTGGCACGTGCCTGTAGTCCCAGCTACTCGGGAGGCTGAGGCAGGAGAATTGCTTGAACCCAGGAGGCGGAGGTTGCGGTGAGCCGAGATCACGCCATTGCACTCCAGCCTGGGTAACAAGAGCAAAACTCCGTCTCAAAAAAAAAAAAAAAAAAGCAACCCTTAAGCTCTGACCAAATACATCCAGGCACAAGGCACCCAGGCCAGGCCTGAGTGGGCTGAGTGGGATCCCAAGAGTGGCTGGGTTTGGAGCCTGAGGCAATCAGCCACCTGTCTCCCTGGCCACAGCCCCTAGAAAAGCCATACCTAGCATCTGCACCTCCTCCCCAGGAAGCTGTCTTGTGCTCAAACAATTCAGAACAACACTAAAATGGCCTCAGAGTTCTGTTCCTAGGAAAAAAAAAAAAAAAAAAAAACTGAAATAAAAAAACGATGGCTCCCTGAAGAGCCCACCATTGTGAGCCCAGAATTAACAATGACATTAAATGAAATCTCATGCATTATGCAGAGAGGGTTACAGCAAAATGCACGTCTGTGAAATATATGTTTCAAATTTCCTGACTCCAAGAGGTGGCCCCAAGATGTTCTCCTGTGGCTTCTTTGATAACAGTTTCCTTCTACAAATGGTAATGTGGAATCCTAGCTTAGCACTGCGTGGCCTCGTCACCCTTCCCTTGTATCAAAGCACAATTTCCCATCATTTCTACAGCGAAATGATCTACACGAAAGTGATTACAGAGATAATGGGTTGGAAGCACATCAGCGCATTTCAGCTTAAAACAATGAAACGCGATGCGAAATGAGGACTCCAGGGTGTCTCTATTGACAGAACGCACAGAATAAATTGTCCAAACATTCACTTTTGCGGCAACGACAGAGATTTTAAGTGACTCCAGAGATTAGGCAGGCTGCCCACAACTTGCAACTGACACCACAATGAATTACTGAATTCCGTCAAGGCATAAAAGTCTGTAAACCTAGGAGTCAGTCTACCCTGAAGAAAGCCAGTCTGCTGTCATTGGAGGGGGAAAGACTGGGCACCCCACTTCTGGTACCCTTCACAGCTGTGTGACCATTGGCAAGTCCTTTAGCCCAGCAAGGGGAGCTGAAAGTGACAAGGCTCAGCTTGGATTTCTGTCCCACGTGTTGAGTGTATGATCTGTGTAAGTTCTCTAGGGTTTTTCTCTTTGTGTAATGGGGAAGGTCAGCATCCACCCTGTGGACGTTGGAAATGTCAGCAATTCCCTGTGTGCCTCCAAGCACCTGCTTTGTGCCGGACAGTACGAGTTTTGTAATTAGGAGAAGAGTACGTACGGTACACTTCCTGCCCTCAAAGGGCTTGCTCAACAGCTGGGGAGAATATAAGAAAGTAAATGCCTAAAGTACAATTTATATTTATATATATACACACACACACACACAATACAATATACATATAAAGTAAATACACAGTTAAGTGTTTTTAAGCACTAAAGCAGTATGTGCAAGGCATAGGGAGGTGCAGGGTGGGAGAGAGAAGAGACGAGAGTTGTGAGCACCTTCTGGTTTTTGGCTTGAGATATGTGGGCAAGTGAGGGTGATCAGACTGGAATGGCAGGGGTATGAGAGAAAGAGCAGACACTGCTATTGCTTTTTTTTCTTTTTAATGGAGTCTCACTCTGTCAACCAGGCTCAATCTCAGCTCACTGCAACCCTTCTGGGTTCAAGCGATTCTCCTGCCTCAGCCTCCTAATTAGCTGGAATTACAGGCACACACCACCATGCCCAGCTAATTTGTTTGTATTTTTAGCAAAGACGGGGTTTCACCATGTTGGTGAGGATGGTCTTGATCTCCTGACCTCGTGGTCTACCTACACTGGTCCTCCCAAAGTGCTGAGGTTACAGGCATGAGCCACCGCCCCCAGCCACAAGAAGAATTTTTAAAAAGCAGATGGGAAGGAGATATACCAAAGTCTTCACAGAGGAAAGGAATAAGAGGGTCTTTAACTACAACCATAAATTAAAAAAAATTAATATGAGGGCTCACAACATGTTAACCTTAAGTAAAATGCAAGGTAAGGATGTATATTTTGATACCTGGAAAAACTACCAGAAATAATGTAAAAAGACATAGCTGGCAGGTGCGGTGGCTCATGCCTGTAAAGCCAACACTTTGGGAGGCCAAGATGGGTCAGGAGTTCGAGACCAGCCTGGCCAACATGGGGAAACCCCGTCTCCACAAAAATACAAAAATTAGCTGGGCATGATGGTGGGTGCCTGTAATTCCAGCTAATTGGGAGGCTGAGGGATGAGAATTGCTCGAACCTGGGAGGCAGAGGCTGCAGTGAGCTGTGCTCACCAGTACACACCACTCTTGGCTACACAGAGAGACTCTGTCTCAAAAAAAAAAAAAAATTTCATATATATATATCTATATATCTATATATATCTAGCAAAAAAATTAAAAGTGAATTATTTAAAAAAATTTTAAGCCAGAAAAAGGCTAGATAAGATAAACAGTGGAACAAGAAACCAAATGGAACAAACAGGAAACAAATATAAAGTTAGCAGCTGCATCAATAATTACCTCTAATATTATCCCACAAATTAAGAATAAACTCTAAAATTAAGGAACCAACGTCAAAATGGATATAAAAGCAAGAACTAACTACATTCACTTTAAATACAAAGACAGGTTGAAGCTACATTAATACCAAAAGATACATATGCACACAGTAGGCATCAGGAGTGTGGGGTGTCTACACTAACCTTAGATAAAACAAAATTCAAGACAAAAAGTTCCATCATTTAGAGAGGGGTGTCTGAGGGTGATAACATGGTCGCTTTATTCAGAAGATGTAACTGTCAAACGTAAAGGAACCTAGTAATAGAACTTCAAATACAGGAAGAAGAAAAACACAACAGAATTTAAAAGACAGACATTTCATAATCATAGTTGCAGACTTCAGCACCTCTCTCTGGTCAACTGAAACATCAGCTGGACAGAAAGTAAAGTCACAGACAATCTGAACGACTATCAACCACCTTGACCTGATTGACATTTATATAATGTTACAGCCAACGACAGGAGAGTACATATTATTTTCAAAGTGCACATGACGCGGCCATGAATACTGATCAAATTCTGGAACATAAAACAAGTCTCAATGTATTTAAAGCAATTGAAATCATGTGAAGCCCATCATGAAATAAAATTGAAAATAAAAATAAAGGAGGCCAGGCATGGTGACTCACGCCTGTAATCCAAGCACTTCGGAGGCCAAGACAGGTGGATCACCTGAGGTCGGGAGTTCAAGACCAGCCTGACCAATATGGTGAAACCCCGTCTTCAAAAAAATAAAATAAAATAAATATAAATAAATGATATCTAGGTTACTTTTTTTCTTCAAAAAAAGAAAAGAAAAAGAAACCACACTTCTAAATAATTCACATGTCAAAGAAGATATCATAGTGGATGTGAGAAAATAATTTGAATTCAAATCCAAATTAATTTGAATATTTGTTAACACAATATGCCACCATTTGTGGAACAGTCTAAACAGTACCTGGAGGGAAATTTAAATACTTATTTGGGAAAAAAGAAAAAAAAATCTAAAATCAATAACTAGTGACTAGTAATTTTTAAGAAAAAAAAATTTATGTATCAAAGTAAGCCCACATAAGTAGAAGGAAATAACAAAAAACAGAAATCAACAACAACAAAACAGACAACAGAGAAAATTAACAAAGCCAAAAATTAGTCCTTTGAAAAGATAAATAGAATTCATGAACACATAGCTAGATAGATCAAAAGAAATCACAAATTAAGAATAAAAATTATCACTTCAGAGTCTACAGATAGTAAAATAATAAGAAAATATTATGAACAGCAAGATGACAAATTCCTTAAATAATTCAACTTAGCTGAAACTGAATAGTCCTGTATATCAAATACACTGAATATTTTAAATGAAGAAACACTTCTCACATGTAAAACTCTTGGCACAAATGGCTTCACTGGTGAATTCTAACAAATAAAAAGTTATTCTTTCAGAAAATAGAACCTTTCCAACTTATTTAATACCACAATCTGACAATGATAATGCAAAGAAAAGAAGTCTATAGTTCAATATCCCTCATAAACATAAATATGAAAATACTTAAATATTAGCAAATCAAATAAAGCAAGATGAAAAAGGATACCGTACAGTGACCAAGTAAAGTTTGTTTCAGGAATTCAAGGTTGGTTTAACATTTGAATAGCAATAGAAATCATCATATTTCCAGCATACAAGAGACACCCATATTGTTTTAAAGATGGATATAAGGGACAAAATTTTAAAACCATTTGTGACTTTTAAAAAATCAAAGCAATCTACGAAGGGACTTTCTATCTACTAATTAACATAGTTAATGGTCAAATTATTGAAACGTTCTCCTTATAAAATCAGAAACAAGACAAGAGTGTCGTCTCACCTCTTCCATTTCACATTGTATTGGAGATTCTGACTATTGCAGTATGGCCAGAAAACTAACAGGCATGCAGATGAGCAAGAGGAAAATAAAACTGACTTTACTTGCAAATGACATGCTTGTTTAGGTGGAAAGTGTGACAGGGTTTACAAAACAACTACTAGAACTAATAAGAGGATGCAGCAAGGTTTCAGGATATAAGGTGTACCAGTCAGGGTTCACTCAGGAAACAGAAACCATACAATAATTTGAAAAGGGAAAGCTGAGTGTCAACATTCAGTAACTATAACAGGGCAAAACAACTATTAGGGTAGAAATTGATCTCTAAAGAGTATCCTTGGGCTACATGAGAGTATCCTGGGGAGGCAGGATTTGGAAGGGGAAGCCCCTCCCCAAGGCTGAGATTCAGACCTCTTTGGAGAAGGAGCAGCTGGAAGCCTTCTGGGTGCTGAGGTTTGCTGAGTTGACTGAGCTGAGCTGGTCCACAGTCACTCGAAAGTAGAAAACACCCCTGTGTGTTGTGGGTACCAACGCTGGTGGGTGGGCACCCAGAGGCTTTCAATAATTAATAAGGTTTGAAAACAGCAATAAGCTGGTGCCCAGGTGGTTACGGCTCACATGGGCCTTTCCTTGGTGCTGGATGCTTCTTTCGTGAGGGTACTGGTACAATTCCCAGAGAGGTCTCTTGTTGGCATGGCTTGGGTCATGTGGCATGTTCATTAACAAATCCACTTGGCTGGGAGATGTGGTACTCGTATTATACCATCATGGTCCATGTGCCAGCCCCTAGAGTTTAGGGGAAGCACTTGGTGTGATGGTTAATTTCATCTCAGCACGCTTGGTAAAGGGCTGGTAGAGCACGATCTCTGGGTGTGTCTGTGAGGGTATCACTGGAAGGGATCAGCATTTGAATGGGTAGACTGCATTATGAGCTGTCCTCACTAAGGTAAATGGACATCATCCAATCCACTGAGGGCCCCAGTAGAGCAAAAAGGTAACTACTGGGATCAGGCTTGGCTGCCTCACCTCGCCTTACTGTCTCCTCTGTGAAATGGGAGCAGAGCACTGCTTCCCACGGAATCCCTGACCACCAGGAGTGAAGAAGTGCTCAGCCCACTGCTGTGGTCTAAACGCACCCCTCAAAAATTCACGGTGAAACTGAATCACCTTGCGCCACAGTGTCAAGAGGCGGGTCCTCTAGGGGGTGACTGGGTCAGGGGGGCTCCTCCTTCCTGCATGGGACTAGTGCCCTATAAAGGGCTTGTTGGAGCTTGTTCCTTTCATCCTTCTTCCATGAGGACACAGCCACAGCCCTTGTCTATGAGGAATGGACCCTCGCCAGACATGGAATCTGCTGGCATGTTGATCTTCGACTTCCCAGCCTCCAGAACTGTGAGAGATACTTTCTGCTGTGTATCAATTACCCAGTCCAAGGTATTTTACTATAGCAGCCTGAATGGTCTGAGACGTCCTGTGTGTGGCTGGCATGAGCTTGGTAAACAGTACCTGGAGGGAAATCTAAATGCTTATATTGGGGTGGAGGGAGGAAGAAAATTCTAAAATTGACAACTAGTGACTAGTCATTTGTTTTTGTTTGTTTTTTTTTGAGATGGAGTCCCACTCTGTTGCCAGGCTGGAGTGCAGTGGCACAATCTTGGCTCACTGAAACCTCCACCTCCCAGGTTCAAGAGATTCTCCTGTTTCGGCCTCCCAGGTAGCTAGGACTACAGGTGCCCACCACCATGCCCAGCTAATTTTTGTATTTCTTTAGCACAGGCAGGGTTTCACCATGTTGGCCAGGATAGTCTCGATCTCTTGACCTCATGATCAGCCCACCTCGGCCTCCTAAAGTGCTGGTATTACAGGCGCGAGCCACCATGCCCGGCTGTGACTAGTCATTTTTAAGAAAAAAAATTTATGTATCCAAAGAAACCCCATAAGTAGAAGGAAGGAAATAATAAAGACCAGAAATCGACAATTAAACAGAGAAAATTAACAAGGGCTATCCATTCCTTCCCTCCTCAGCAGTACCTAGATGCTCAGTCTTCATCCTTGGCCCCCGACTGGTGAGGTGGCCAGGTCAGGAGCTATGTGTGTGGAGTTGGCAGGTGCTGTCCAGCTGTTCTTATATGCTTGGTGAGGTGGTCAGTATCCAGAGGGCAGAGTGGCCAAGGGCACGGAGCCACAGCCTGGTTACATCCACCTACTGCTGGTGTGACCGTGGTGTGTTACTAAAGGTCTCCGGTTTCAGTCTGCCTGAGAAACTGTGATGCTCCAGAGCAAGTCCCGGAAGGAGCCAGGTGGGCAGGCACAGACAGGTCGTCAAGGGAACCAGGCTGGTCGGCAAGATGACACTGAGGTCTCTCCAGCCCTGCAGGCTGTGCAGGGCAGAGGAGGAAACAGGGCAGGTCCAGATGGCGCCAGAGAGCAGACGCCACAGAGAAGCAGGTTTTGGGTAACCCAAGGAAAGCTATGATGGGTTTGTCTTAGTTCCTGCTGCTATAACAAAATACCACCGACTGAGGCCGGGTGCGGTGGCTCACGCCTGTAATCCCAGCACTTTGGGAGGCCAAGGTGGGCAGATCTCCTGAGGTCGGGAGTTTGAGACCAGCCTGATCAACACGGCGAGACCCCATCTCTACAGGCGGGGCAATCAGCCAGGCATAGTGTTGGGTGCCTGCCATCCCAGCACCTCAGGAGGCTGAGGCAGGAGAATCTCTTGGACTCAGGAGGTGGAGGTTACAGCGAGCCAAGATTGCGCCACTGCACTCCAGCCTCGCAACAGAGTGAGACTCTGTCTCAAAACAAACAAACAAACAAAACAAAACAGACCGGGCAATTTACACAGGATAGAAACTGATTTTCTCACAGTTCTGGAGGCTGGGAAGCCCCGACGAAGGCACCGCAGGTCGGCTGTCCGGTGAGGGCTGCTCCCTGCTGCCAATGGCTCCTCTGGAGGGAGGAGCGCTGTGTCCTCCTCACACGGCCGGAGGCGGAAGGCAGAAGGGATGAAATAACTCGCTCAAGCCCGTTATAAGGGCCCGCAATCCCATTCACAAGGAAGAAACCCTCATGGTCTAATCACTTTTTTGTTTTTTGAGACAGCGTTTCGCTCTTGTTGCCCAGGCTGGAGAGCAATGGCATGACCTTGGCTCACTGCAGCCTCTGCCTCCTGGGTTCAAGCGATTCTTCTGCCTCAGCCTCCCGAGTAGCTGGGATTCCAGGCACTCTCCATCACGCCCAGCTATGCCTAATCACCTCTTAATGGCCCTACCTCCTAATACTACCACATGGGCAACACCTGGATTTTGGAGGGGACATATTCAAACCATAGCAGAGTTAAATCGTTTGCCCCGGGGTTGAAGTCCTAATCCCCAGTACCAAGACCTTTATGCAGCAATCCCCACTTATCTGCAGTTTCAGTTACTCATGGTCAACTACAGTCCAAAAATATTAAATGGAAAATTCCAGAAATAATTCATAAGCACTGTCCAGCCCTGGATAGGGAGTGTCCCTCTGTCCAGCTCCTTGCTCTTGAGTCACTTGACCACCACGTCTTGTTGATCAACTCGACCGTCGCAGCGTTCCTGTTTGTGTTCAAGCGACCTTCATCCTCAACTTTTTTTTTTTTTTTGAGACGGAGTTTCGCTCTTGTTACCCAGGCTGGAGTGCAATGGCGCGATCTCGGCTCACCGCAACCTCCGCCTCCCGGGTTCAAGCAATTCTCCTGCCTCAGCCTCCCGAGTAGCTGGGACTACAGGCACGTGCCACCATGCCCAGCTAATTTTTGTATTTTTAGTAGAGACGGGTTTTACCATGTTGACCAGGATAGTCTTGATCTCTTGACCTCGTGATCCACCCGCCTCAGCCTCCCAAAGTGCTGGGATTACAGGCGTGAGCCACCGCGCCCGGCTTCATCCTCAACTTAACAATGGCCCCCGAGCAGCAGAGCAGAGATGCTGGCAGTTCTGATCTGCCAGAGAAGCTTCTTTACGTGCTGACGGCCTGCCCTGGACTGCCAGCCCACCCTGAGCTGGCGACCCTGCTCTCCAGGGGCCGTGTCAGATGGAGCTGGGAGTAGGGGTCCTGGAGTGACCACTATCTTAAACTTAGGGTTGTCCCAGGGCAGAGTCCCTTGGGTGCTGTGGGGTGCGGTGTGCCCCCTTCTAATGCCAGCACTGTCCCTGGGAAGGAAGGAGAGAGCTGCTGTTGTGGGGTAGAGGGGCAGGGCACTGAGGGGTGCTTTGGAGGGAATTCCCAGCATGATCCGGGAGCTGCCCCTGAGCCCTGCCCCTCGTTGGGAGTGAGGCTGTGGTGGAACCGTGTGGGACTGGAGGACAAGGACCGAGTGGAGTCCAGGCACATCCACTCAGCACCTGCAGGACCTGAGGCAATTCCATCGCTTTCCTGGCCTCTGCTTTCTCAGCCGCCCGACCAGCCTCACCTGGTAGTTGGGGTGGCCTAAGGGACTCCCGAGGGGAGGGCCCTGCTCCAGGATAGCACAGCCCCAAGGCCTGGCAGCCCTGTCTCTCCAAAATCTATGCTGGGTGCCAACTGTTTGCCAGGTACTTCTAGATGCTGGGGTTCAGAAAGAAAACCAACCGAATTCCCTGTCTTCCTGAGCAGACAGTTGAAAACCTGCAAAGATTTTGGAGGTCCACGGGACCAAACAGCAGGCAGAAGGACGGGCAATGCCAGGGTCCTGGTGAGGGGCTGGGAAGGCTGCATTGAGAGGGGACGGTGCTCAGGGTCAGGTCTTCAGGCAGCCAGCCAGGGAGATGGCTGTGGGCAGAGGACACAGCATGTGCCAAGGCCCTGTGGTAGGAGCAAGCAAGGAGGCAGGAACGCAAGAGAGGAGCAGGGCATGAGCCAGAGGGCAGAGCAAGCGGGGCCTGTGGCCCTGGAAGCACAAGTAAGGTGAGTAGGGTGAGACCTTGAGCTTTTGCTGAGCGAGATGCAGGGTGACAGCAGGGTGGTTTTTTTTTTTTTTTTTTTTTTTTTTTTTGAGAGGGAGTCTTGCTCCATTACCCAGGTTTGAGTGCAGTGGCATGATCTCGGCTCACTGCAACCTCCACCTCCCAGGTTCAAGCAATTCCCCTGCCTCAGCCTCCTGAGTAGCTGGGTCTACAGGTGTGTACCACCACACCCAGCTAATTTTTGTATTTTTTTTTTTTTGGTAGAGGCGGGGTTTCATCATGTTGGTCAGGCTGATCACGAACTCCTGACTTCAGGTGATCCACCTGCTTCAGCCTCCCCAGGTGCTGGGATTACAGGCGTGGGCCACCGCGCCTGGCCAGATGGGAGGGTTTTCATACCAGTTGCTGGGTTGCGAAGAGACTGCAAGGGGGGTGCAGGGGGAGAGAGCGGGTGAGCAGTGGCTGCAGGAATCCAGGGGAGATCACGGAGCTGGGACCAAGGTGGTGATGTTGTGGCCAGTGAGACTCGTCCCATCCTGCTTATGTCCTGAGGGCAGAGCTGATGGATATGCCAAGGACCAGGTGTGGAGGGTGGGAGAGCGGAGCCAAAGGTGACTCCCAGGGTGCTGGCCCCAGCAGCCCGAAGCTCCTCTGAGATGGGGAGGTGGGAGGGACTGGCCTGGCGGAGACTGTGTGGAGCGTGAGACACCCGCAGCCATGCAGTGGGCCTCGGGGTAGAGACAGAAGCCAGGGGCAGGTGAGGCCAGACACGGAGGTCAGAGCGCAGACCTGGGCCTGGGCCTTCACTGATCAGGCAGAAGAGAAGCAAGTCTGGATCAGAGACCAGGGGGCAGCCAGACCGGCGGGAGTGAGGTCCTGGGAGCCTCCTTTGGCAGGGGCGTGGCCAATGTGTCCCGTGGTTCCGAGGTCCGGGTGATGACCGGGACCGTCCCTGGGATCTGGCCATGGAAGGTCACTACTGACTTCGCGCTCCAGAGGAGCAAAGGGGTGGGGAGCTGGATTGGAAAGGATCTGAGAGGACGGCAGTGAGCCATGGCTGCTGAGTGTGGTCTTCAGAGTGGCCCCCAGGAGGGCTCAAGCAGAGCTGACTTGAAACCTGCTCCCTTCCCTGCAAACTGTGCTCCCCAGGGCTAGCCATGAAGCAGGATCATGTGGCAGGCCTGCATGCCCCCACCTCTCTGTCCCCTGGGGCACCAAAGCCCACTTTGGCATCAGACCCCAGCCTCTGGCCATAGCTGACTGCCCAGGGGTCAGCCATGACCCACTTGGCCAATCAGAGCCCCCTGTGCCATGCCAGGAGCTAGGACGCAGCAAGGTGGATTCCCTGCTCTCCGGTCCCCCACCTCCTGTAAGGCAAGGTGAGAGCTCAGCGTGGCTGCAGGAGTGCATGTGCCCGCTGCCAGGGCAGAGAGACGGTGGTGATGTTGCCAGGCCGAAAGGCAGGAACGCTCGAGGAAGCAGAGGACACCACCTTGGGCTCTACAGAGCGATGGGCCTGCTGTGTTTTTGAGACTTTCCATCCTCAATCCTGGCCCTAAAGGGTCACCTGCTGCCTCTGACGGCTGGGAATGGGAGTAAGTGAGTGCAGGACACTAAGCTCTCTCCTGCTTCTCTCCTTCCATCCCTCCCTCCTTGGGGTGGGGAAGGACCCTGATTTCCAGCTTCTCCAACACCCACCTGGCTGCCCCAGGCACTCCCAGGGGCCTCTCCACAAGGCAAGGACAGCAAAACCACAGGGCTTTGAAATCATCGATCGACTTTAATGCATTGTAAAGAAGGAAAAACTACATTGGCATACTTAAGACAAACACTTTTTCTCTATCCTCACTACCCACTGGACGGTCCTCCTTGGTTCAAAAAAAACCTAACAATCTCAAGACACGTTGGCAGCTACCCCTCCCGGGTCCAACCTTTCATATCCTCCCATTACACTGTTAAAACATTTAACTCAATCCATCCGAGAAGAAAACCAAACCAAACAGAAAAGGAAGCTGAAGACATGGACGTCGCAAGCCACGGCGTAGCCAACATAGAAGACGTGTGCCTCACACGGTTCACTTTGTTCATCCATAAAAGAATATAAAAATCTTGTTCACCCAGTGTGAAGTGTATTAAAATAGATCTGTATCATACAGCACAGTTTCTCCCGGAGTCGTGAGAATGACAGGAGGGACCGTGGCGGCTGTGGGGTGTGCCGGCCTCCTCACTCTGCACCTCTGCGTGTGTGCATGCCTGTCTGTGGTCATGGCCGCGTGCGACGCACACACACGTGTTCAGTGCAATTCGGCACCATGTGATATGCTTGGGGTGGACGCATATCCTGTTGTGCTAAGTCCCTCAGGACCGGGACGTGGGCATCGGGCGAGGGTGACAAGCTGGCACTGCCCACCATGGATGAGGAGCCCTTGGCGCAGGAGTAGGGGACTCTGGTCCCTGAAGGCCAGAACCTCCCCAGGCCACCGCCCTTTCTTCCCTCCCCCGCCCTCCACTCAGTTCTTAAAAAACCTGCTGGATCTTCCAGTTTGGCCAGGCTGCCCGAGGGGAGGTGTTCCCATTCGTACCTTGGAGCAGAGACTACTAGAAGTCAGCCCGAGTCCCCTCCCCACCGTTCACATTAAATATCTCACAATAAAAATACCATACAAAAGTGTGAAGTTATTTTTTGGCATAGTGTCTGTACTGGCAAGAAGGAGGAGAGGAATACTTATCAGCTCTTCCAAAGGAGGCGAGAAAAGGCTTCAGTTGTAAGTTGAATGATTCAACCCCAAAGAGAAATCCTGCCCAATGCCCCCGCCCCGCACGGCTGCAGCTCTACCCTGCCCAGAAACTCCATGAGAAAAACGGATCAATAGCAAACGGAGTCCAAGAGATTGGCAAAAGAAAGAAGCCAGCCTGGAGGGCCCCAAAGACGGAGCAGGAAAGGCAGAGGCCCTGCAGGGATCACTGCAGCGTCCCAGCACCCAGACACGCGTGCCCGCGACAATGTCTTTCAAGTGAAACAGCTGCAATTCGTAACCCTAATAATACTGACAGAAAGGGGCCCATGCGGTTCTGCAAAGGCGAGGGGGTGCCCTAGGCCTGCCGGCCCCAAGTGGGCCTCCTAGGAGCATGGGGCATCAGGGAACTATCTAGACCCCCGCTTCTCATCCCAACTACCTCTACCACTCAGCTATGTCCGTGCGTTCTCAGCTCCCCTCCCACAGGACACCAAGAGGTGGTGCCCTCAGCGGGGACCACGTGCCGGGCGGTGTGCTTGTCCCCTCCACAGCCTCAGCCTGCACCTCCGACAGACAGGCCAGAGGGAGGCCGAGGAGAGCCGGGCCTGGAAGCTGGAGGCCCAGGCGGCCCCGAGGTGGCCGGAGGTGGGGCTGACTGTGTGCCCCGGCCTGTCATACCCCCACCTGGCTCCTAGGTGCCTCCTGTAAATGCGGAGGGCACAGGGCGCATCCCCACCTGGTCCTGGCTCTGGACCTCTGGCTCAGCTCTTTCCACCTCCTCTCCTCTGTCTGGTTAATTTTTGTCTGAAATTCATAGTGTTTATGAATTAAGGCCGACAGAACCCCCAGGCTGTGTAAGCAGGGTCCCAATAACTTTCCATGGGTGTGAAGACGGGTCCCTCGGGGTCAGTTGTGGCCCTGGGGGTGCTGGAGGGTGGGGTGTGTGGCTGCCACTGAGGGCTTGGTCCAGGGCCCAGCCAGCAGTGGGGCGGGGTTAGTGGTCGTCATGGTGACCTGCAGCAGCTGCTCGCCCTGTATTAGTCTCAGGAGGGCCCGCAGGCGGTCTAGGGATGACTGGGTGCCCCTCTGGCGGGCCAGCAGGCTTGTCTTCAACTCCAGGCATTTCTGTTGGGGGAGAAGTTGAGGGGAAAGGGTCTTAGCATTCGGCTCTGCAGCCATCCTGGGGCAGCCACCGCCTGGGCCCCTCTCCCCTCCACTGCTGAGGCCTGTAAGAAACCAGGCTGGGCCGGGCGCGGTGGCTCACGCCTGTAATCCCAGCACTTTGGGAGGCCGAGGCGGGTGGATCACGAGGTCAAGAGATCGAGACCATCCTGGTCAACATGGTGAAACCCCGTCTCTACTAAAAAAATACAAAAATTAGCTGGGCATGGTGGCACGTGCCTGTAGTCCCAGCTACTCGGGAGGCTGAGGCAGGAGAATTGC
>PVKV010038815.1:0-13599 GCA_004027835.1 Alouatta palliata | reverse complement strand
AAAAAAAAAAAAAAAAAAAAAAAAAAAAAAAAAGCTTATCCACCACGATCAAGTAGGCTTCATCCTGAGGATGCAAGGCTGGTTCAATATATGCAAATCTATAAACGTAGTTCACCACATAAACAGACCAAAAACAAAAACCACATGATTATCTGAATAGATGCAAAGAAGGCCTTCGACAAAATTCAACAGCCCTTTATGCTAAAAACTCTCAATAAACTAGGTATTGATGGAACGTATCTCAAAGTAAAAAAAGCTATTTACAACAAACCCACAGCCAATATCATACTGAATGGACAAAAACTAGAAGCATTCCCATTAAAAACTGGCACTATATAAAGATGCCCTCTCTCCACTCCTATTCAATATAGTATTGGAAGTCCTAGCCAGAGCAATTAGGCAAGAAAAAAGAAATAAAAGGCATTCAGTTAGGAAAAGGAGAAGTCAAATTGTCTCTATTTGCAGATTACATGATCATATATTTAGAAGACCCCATCGTCTCAGCCCAAAACCTCCTTAAGCTGATAAGCAACTTCAACAAAATCTCAGGATACAAAATCAATGTGCAGAAATCACAAACATTCCTATACACCAATAACAGACAAACAGAGAACCAAATCATGAGTGAACTCCCATGTATAGTTGCTACAAAGAGAATAAAATGCCTAGGAATACAACTAACAAAGGATGTAAAAGATCTCTTCAAAGAGAAATACAAACCACTGCTCAAGACAATAAAACAGGACACAAACAGATGGAAAAATATTCCATGCTCATGGTTAGGAAGAATCAATATTGTGAAAATGGCCATACTGCCCAAAGTAATTTATAGATTCAGTGCTATCCCCATCAAGGTACCATTGACCATCTTCACAGAACTCGAAAAACCCACTTCAAACTTCATATGGAACCAAAAGAGAGCCCACATAGCTAAGACAATCCTAAGCAAAAAGAACAAAGCTGGAGGCATCATGCTACCTGACTTCAAACTACTACAAAGCTATAGTAATCAAAACAGCATGCTACTGGTACCAAAACAGAGATATAGACCAATGGAACAGAACAGAAGCCTTGGAAGCAAGGCCACACATCTACAACCATCTGATCTTTGACAAACCTGACAAAAACAAGGAATGGGGAAAAGATTCCCTGTTTAATTAAATGGTGTTGGGAAAACTGGCTAGCCATATGCAGGAAGCTGAAACTGGACCCCTTCCTTACCCCTTATACAAAAGTTAACTCCAGATGGATTAAAGATTTAAACATAAGAACTAAACCATAAAAACTCTAGAAGAAAACCTAGGCAAAACCATTCAGGACATAGGCACAGGCAAGGACCTCATGACTAAAACACCAAAAACAATGGCAACAAAAACCAAAATAGACAAATGTGATCTAATTAAACTTAAGAGCTGCTGCACAGCAAAAAACAAACAAACAAACAAACAATCATTAGAGTAAACCAGCAACCAACAGAATGGGAAAAAATTTATGCAATCTACCCATCTGACAAAGGGCTAATATCCAGAATCTACAAAGAACTAAAGCAGGTTTACAAGAAAACAACAAACAAACCCATTCAAAAGTGAGTGAAGGACATGAACAGATACTTTTCAAAAGAAGGCATATATGAGGCCAACAATCATATGAAAAAATGCTCATCATTGCTGGTCATTAGAAAAATGCAAATCAAAATCAAATTGAGATACCATCTCATGCCAGTCAGAATGGTGATCATTAAAAAATCTGGAGACAACAGATGCTGGAGAGGATGTGGAGAAAAAGGAACACTTTTACACTGTTGGTGAGAGTGTAAATTAGTTCAATCATTATGGAAGACAGTGCGGTGATTCCTCAAGGATCTAGAAATAGAAATTCCATTTGATCCAGCAATCCCATTACTGGGTATATACCCAAAGGATTATAAATTGCTCTATTATAAAGACACATGCACACATATGTTCACTGAGGTGCTGTTTATGATAGCAAAGACGTGGAACCCAACCCAAATGCCCATCAATGCTAGACTGGACAAAGAAAATGTGGCACATATACAACATAGAATACTATGCAGCCATAAAAAATGATGAGTTCGTGTCCTTTGTAGAGACATGGATGAATCTAGAAACCATCATTCTCAGCAAACTGACACGAGAGCAGAAAACCAAACACCACCACATGTTTTTACTCATAGGTGGGTGAACAATGAGAACCCTTGGGTGCAGGGAAGGAAACAACACTCACAGGGCTAGGTGGAGGGGGTGAAGGGGAGGGGAAGGGATGGACAACGATGAAGGGCAGGGAGGATGGGGAGGAATAACACCAGGAGAAATGCCTGAAATAGGTGACTGGGTGGGGGGATGGAGACAGCAAACCACCATGACATGTATGTGCCTATGCAACAATCCCGCAGGATGCAGGATGTGCACATGTATCCCAGAGCCCAAATACAATAAATAATAATAATAATAATAGAAAAAAAGAAAAACATGCAGAGCTTCTGCTCTCCTGGAAGATGCAGGCCAGTGGAAGACACATTAGCTTAATGAAATCACACAAATATGTAAACTTGCACGTATGATAAGTGCTATAAGCAGGCTGGTATGTGGCCATGTGAGAATATAGAATAGGCACATTTGCCTGTATAAGGACAGTTAGGAAACACTTTCTTCAGAAATGAATGATTGATTTAAAATCTACATAAAATGTAATAATAAAATGAAAGAATAAAATGAAAGTTTTCTAAGCATAGGAAAGATACATGTGCAGTTTATTTTATTGAGCTGGAAATTAATTTCCTTCACATGGTATGAAACGTTTCTTAATAAAAATCAGAAAATCAGAATCTCTATTTGTCCCATTTTTGTAAATCTAAATGGGTAAAGCAAAATGAAAATAAAACCTCAATTCTGCTAGAAAGTATGTATATTTTTTGATAAGTCAATATTGTTTGCTTTAAAGATGAAGTTAAAATTGGGAGGTAAGGTGTTTCCCCTGGAAATAATTAATGTATTTCCTTTTTTACATCTATTTGATTTAAACTTCTCTATTTTGATGACAACAGTAATAACATCATAGTTTACAAAGTTAGCAAACAAAATAAAAATTGTCAAAAGTTTTGTTGTTTGACATTGATATTCACGCATTAATGATCCATTCTACAGGACACATCGAGGGAATTTGACCTGGAGTATCTCATTTTCTTCCAAGATCATCTTTAGCAAATTCCAAGTCATTAATATTCTGAGATGTAGTAAAGGAAGAGAAATCAGAAATTAACTTTCAAGTCACCTAAGAATAATTCACCTGCAGATAAGTTTAACACTACTCTAATGTGCTTGTTTTTAACTGCAGAGAAATCAACAACTTTTGCTACTAAGACGTCCCTCCTACAACACCGGAAAATCCATTATCTGTTGGCATCAATACTCCATTGCTAAATGGCAGATTGGTGGGTAGCCACCTACTTAGGTAGCACTTGAGGTGACTGATTGGATGACCTTGATCATAAAATAAAATTTATTTTATTTTTATGGCTCATGTATTTACTAAACAATTCAAGTAGTTGATGAATTCATTATTGTCAAACTATTTTGCAATCTGGACATTTTTCTTCTCTATAAAAGTGAAGCTGATGCCTGAATTTCATTCAAATTCCCTAAGATTTCTTGTTATTAAGCCATAGGTTTTGCAAATAATATATATATTATAATATATCTTGCATATAATATATAATTTACATATTTATATACTATATATAGTATATAATATATCTTGCATATAATATGTAATTATATTAATATATAATTTATATTACATATTATATGCAAAATATATTATATACTCTCTCTCTTTCTCTCTCTCTATATATAGCTGAAACTTTATTTGGTGACTTTTAAGGCAGTGGAAAAGAAAGTTTTGAGTATTGCTGGCAGTATCCTTTATAGCCATTGAAACCCACAGGTTACGATGACAGAAGACTTTCTTGACCAAGAGTAGCAAACCAAATTTGTTGCCAAGATCACAGATGGCATACTCTTTTCTTACAGTTGAAACTTTGCTTGGCAAAGAAACTCTCCATCACTTCAAAAACCTCAATTGCTTTTGCAATTTCCCAAAGGAGTTTACAAAAAATTGAATTTTTGATGCTGTTAGCATGTATATTATAGAGGGAAAAAAAAGTTAGCTGCACTAAGGGAAATCAGTAGATATTTTTGTTGTTGTTGAATGATGAAAGAAAACGATGTCATTGTAATTCTCCCCTGCCCTGCATCAGTCTCAAAATGTCAGCAGACATGTAATGGCTGCCATCAGTTACTGGAGGTATACTTCAATTTTCTTCCTCTGCTCAAAGCCACAAACTAGATTAATTCATACACCTTAGCCTACTAAGGTCTCACCTGTCATGAGTCCCACCGTGACAAGGCAATAAACTGTGAAGTGTAATTCAAGTCAAAGCTTTTCGATCTGAAAAAACCCAGGTGTCAGTACATTTCTAACGAATTCCAGACACTCTATCTCTCCAAGAATGATTCACAATATCTAGTGTATTTATCAGGATAAGAAAAGGCAAAGTGCTTCTTCAGGTTTTATTACCTCAGACCTCCAAGTTCAGGAAATTTGCTATAGAATAAGCTCTATTTCTTATGTGTTCATTTACATTATGAAATCAAACTAGAGGCATGGTGGCTCATGCCTGTAATCCCAGCACTTTCAGAAGCCAAGGCAGGCTGTCGTATTTTTCAGTTTAAATTTGCAGGAAAACTGATCTCGTCATCTTAAAATTAAAATGAGCCTCTGAAGATAATACAATCAAGGATATTTCTTAATGCAGTGGTTGCTTCCTTATGGTATTTACAATGGTGTTTTTTTCTGGACTCTGATACTCTTTTTAGTGTTAATTGACTAAACACATTTGGGATGACCATTATTATCAAACTCATTATTTTCATTGACAGTAGTGTGCCAAGTACTGTACTAATTGCTATGTCAAACCCTATTTAATCTGTTTTTTTAATGTGTACATGTCTATCAGTGAGCGGGTAAGAAGGAGGGAGAAAGAGGGAGAGCTCACAGGTATTGTTATCTTCACTCACAAGTCAGAAATCTAAGGCTGTATCTACTAAAAACCTTAGGACCTCTTACCCCAAAGTAGTTACTCATGTCCTGAAAAATGTGTATATTTGGATTTATACATAGGTTTCTATTTTCCCATTGACATCATAATTTCAGATATAATAAAGTGTTGTTTCTAAATAATTTTATATATTTTATAGAATCTAACATTTCAAACTCAATTTCCTGTGGACACCAGACCCCTTTTTATAGATGTATAAATTCTTTGTCAATAAATTAGGAAAGCCTTTACCAAAAAATTCCAAATAATTCAATTCACTAGAAAATCCACTTACCTTTTTAATAAACAAATTGTATTTGTTTACAAAGTTTATAAACAAATTCTTAAAAGCTGCATACCAGAATAGAAAAGTAAACTTTAATTTTTAAAATAAACCTGGTTACACAATGTTAGTAAATTGAATTTTCTTATCACATGAATCATAGCTACTATCTATTATTTATCAACATCTGCTTTCTAATCACTATATATGTGTGTATGTGTGTATTTTATATATATATGATTATAAACATGTGTGTGTGTATATATACACATATATAGAGAGAGAGCACACATAACAGTTTTATTTTACATTCTCAATCATTCTATGAGGTAAATACTCTTATTTTCATTTTACAGATGAGAAAATAGAGGTTACAGAGATTATATAATTTGTCCAAGATTACAAAAGAGGTATTTTACAAAGGTGAATTAGTGAGTATTCGAAGCTGGATATGACTAATTCAAAATCAGAGATCTTAAACATAATACATTGTACCTTTGATCCATAAGAAATATATCTATTAATTTAAGCTTATATTTCTAGCACAAAAAGCATAGCCTAGTGATGCTATAGCTAATGAATGCTATCTTTAAAAATTAAGAATTTGCCCATGTTTCATTTTCAACAGACTTAAAATTAAAGATTATTGCCTGGAATCTAGAAGATGTTTAGGTATTGCTAACACAGGAATTGTTTCTTTTGGTTGTTTTTCCTTTGCTTTACATTCTATCAGGGGCATTCATGTATTTACTCTACAGACAACTACTTAAAATTTATTTTGTCCTTTCCTAGACCCAAAAGATTCAACGACAAGCATGATACACAGGTTTTTGCCCTCATGGGGTTTGCCACCTGGATATAAAAACAAACTAATTACAAACATATTACAATAGTATTTTCTCACATGATGTTTTAGTTTTTTAAAATAAAAATATTCAGAGAAAACTCAGTAATTTATGATTCCTATACATTTTACTGTAATTAATCAGAAATTACTAACTGAGTCTCTTAAATTAGAGTTCACTTATAAAATAAATTTTTTTAAAAGTATATTCAAGCATCCTCCTAATAGTGCATAGCATGCACTTAGAAATTTTGCATCTTTACTCTGCCTAAGAATTATGCTGCAAATGAGCCTCTCTCAAGATCAACCTAAATAGAACGCATATGATTTACGAACCCATTATTAATCAACTTTACTTGAAATCATACTTTTAAAAAACTATTTACAATTGTAGGTATCATGTGCTTATAATTTTATCATTTTCAAATTTAAAAAAAAATTCTTTTCTATTAGTTAATTATAATTGATACCAGGCAGAGGGCAGGTTTCTGTCTGCAAGGCTACCCACAAAATACTCAACTGTATTTACTAGAATACTCTGAATACAACTTTCCCTTCATGTTTCTCAGATTTTAGCATGAACTATTTGGCAAGCAAATTGATTAGATCTAGACTACTATTTAAATTATTAAAAATTATTAAAAGTCTGGAACAGCTCATGGAATTTGCAAAGAAACCCCACTTAGCACAATATTGTATCTTAAGCATTAAGAGGGGCAGGAGGCTCCGGGGCAAACATGGCAATGCTGATCAAGGGGTGCAAACTGGCATTTATAAAATGAATAAATTCTGGAGACCCAATGAATTGCATGACGACTCTACTTAATAAAAATGTATTATGTACTTGAAGTTTGCCAAGTGAATAGATTTTAAGTATTCTCATCACAAAAAAGGTAACTATGTGAGATGACAGACGTGTTAATTAGCTTGATTGTAGCAGTCATTTTGCAGTGTATACCTATATAAAAACATCATGTTGTATATTTTGAATATATACAAATTTCATTTATCAATTATACCTCAACAAAGCTGAGAAAGAGGGAGGTAAATTTAAAATACTTATTTAAGGTTCATTTCCCTTTTCTATTATTTTTAGTTACTATAGCCCATAATTTTGGGTGATCAATAACATAAAAATAAAAACAACTTTACAGTAGTTATAGTAAACCAGAGTATAAAGCAATGGGCCCAGTGTCTATGCATACTTTGTAGTCAAGCTCAATTTTAGGCCTCCTGACTTAAAGCTCTTTTTTTTTTTTTTTTTTTTTTGATTCAAGGGTTAAGTTCAAATTTAGATTTTCAAAATTGTTTACATACTTTGAGTAGCTATGAAATACTATGAAAAATCTAATTAAATACTGAAGTATGTTTTATTTCTGTCCTTTTTGCTTTAGAAGGTAAATGCATTGCTTCTAATGTCTCAAAATTATGAGCTAAAGAAGGGACCAAAAATAAAATCAAGTTTAAAGAACTTCTCTTCCCTTTACTGTACTCATGACTGACATTGTCAGCAATCCTTATAATATATGTCAGTATAGCACAGGAGGCCAGTACCAACCCATCGGTGTTGGCATGGAAGCTGAAATTTCTTTGAAAATTCTTGTATAAATGGATTATAGTTCTAAGACATCCTGCATGTTTTGTCTCCCTTAACGCAGCACACCTTAAGGAGATAATTTCATGAGAAAGGCCAAATTTATATTGGTCTTGAATCTTCCAAGTTTTCTTCACCAAAACTTAGACTCCGAGTCCCAGAGTTTGAGATGGTATCAACAGTCTTCGATTCCCACCACCATGAAGTATGATGTCTTCTTTGATTTGTATGTGCCTCTTTCAAACCACAAAAATGTGTTGGCCTTTTCTACTTTATACCTGGGGAGAGAGACTTTATCTCCCTTGAACATTCATTTCTTTAAGATGAAAGCATTCGGATCCTTTGGTATCCTTAATAGAGTATTCATTCCAGAGTTTTCACTATTTCAGATTCTATAACTTGAACACATTTGAATTTGGCACTGTTAATTTTTAGTTGTAGAGCCCAAAATCCAAAATATCTTTTTTTTTTTTTTTTTTTTTTTTTGAGAGGGAGTCTTGCTCTGTTGCCCAGGCTGGAGTGTAGTGCTGAGATCTTCATTCACCGCAACCTCCGCCTCCTGGGTTCAAGCGATTCTCCTGCCTTCAGCCTTCTGAGTAGCTGGGACTAAAGCTGTGCACCGCCATGCTGGGCTAATTTTTGTATTTTTAGTAGAGATGGGATTTCACTTTGTTGGCCAGGCTAGTTTCGATCTCCTGACTTCATGATCTGCCCACCTCGGCCTCCCAAAGTGCTGAGGTGACGGGTGTGAGCTGCTGCAGCAGGCCTCAAAATATCTCGTATACTACTTTCTCAGGAACTATGCAGTGTCTCCCAATCAGAAAAACAACAACAAAATAAAAAACAAAAACAAGAAACCATTATTTTAAAACTTACTTATCTCAGAGAATACTTGTCTTAACTTAGTTAAAAGTACATTTTCACTTACTTTTTTCTTCAATAAGAGGAAAATCACATTTGTTTTCTTTTACTATTCCCTACAATGCCTCATCTAACCATGGTTCCTGTCTCCTCCTCTGAACTCATCTCTTTCTTGATAGTAACGTAGTTTGCTGATTCATTTCATTTGTATCTGTTCACCGCTAAAACCCCTTGAAAGAGGGATTTTTTTTCTTCTCTTTTTCTGTCTTCTTGCCTTTTGCCGTACTTAGAGCTGGCTTTTTACAATGCACAGTCTCTTCGCTATCCAGGACTTCCTGACCTTCCTGACCTTGGTCAATATGCGCAGTATGTTATTCCCCGCCGTTTCTCAAATAAACTCGTCATTTATTCCATGGGTACAGGCTTTTTGTTCTGTTTTGATTTGATGTTTTAAAAATATCCTTTCCAATCACTCTTCAGCCACCCTTTCTTGAAGGGTAAGCTTTTCTCCTTGCAATCTTTGTGACCAAACCCAAGCCTTGTTATCAGAGAAACTGGTGGAAGTCACCTGTCATTATTCCGAGATGTTTATAGACGTTTAATAGGAAAGTAGTCTACGTCATGCAGGCAAGTCAGAGCACCTTCATATTTCATACACACCCACATATATGAAATAACCTACTGGTTTTTTTTTCATTAGTAAAACTAAGTGTTCTCCAAACAGTATATTGAGACACACAAGTGGACACTGTAGCAACTTAATTGATCACAAGCAATTTTAAAAACAAAATAGAAATGAAAGAAACATATGATTACAGCAGACATATCAAATATACATATGTATATGTAAGTGCATGCCGGGTTGTGATATAAAATGCGTTGTAATAGTATATCACACTGAAAAATATTTTAAAGCCATTGGTTTAGCCAGTTACTTCGGAGCACCACTGCTAATTTTGCATGTCTCTTGCTTCTAAGATTGTGTAGTTCTGATAGGGACCCAGATTCTCCTCGTAGTTGCAAAGTTAGACAACTTGGAATCTAAAAGAGTAAGGTGCTGAGGTGATCAGCAAACATCTTAAGATGCTCGCTTTCTCAAATATTCTGAGGTATATGTGCCTCAGAAAAAAACATATTCCACAGTTACTCATTCCTGCTGTTTCCTGTGGTGAAGCAATTTCTGGAAGATTCTTATAAACCTGGGTTAAAAATATCCCTCTAAGATAAACTCGAGATATCACCATGCTCACTTCTGTACAAATTGACTTTGTGATAACAAAACATTTTTTCCAGGTTCCCAAAAACCTGTTTTGCCTTTGTCTTTTCTAGCTCGTGCTGAGATCCACCAGAGACCACTACTCGAAGGGGGAAGGAACTATGAACATAACAGTTTCTCACTTAAGAGTGGAAATGTTCAGTTCAATTGGAAGCAAAAACCCCTAACTATGGTTATGCTATTCATAAGCCTAATTTGCTTTTTTCTCGAATTCATTTTTATGTAGAATCAATGTAAATATATTATGTACAATACATTACAAAGTGTGTAATATATGTATAAATATATTATAAAGTCCTTTGTAATGCAATGACTTAAAGAAACAAAACCCCATCACACCAAGCAACAAAAGTGTAACTCTGTTCTTACGCCACCACTCAATATCATTTATGCAGCGTCACACTTCAGTGTGTAACCGTTTAACACAACACCCAACACTAGAGTAGAGTTTCTTCAGAAAGTGGCAAGTGAAGGATGAAGGGCAGAACCATGATACACTTCCTATTAAAAGCTTAAGTACTTGGTTTATGAATTAAAATAGATTATCATGTTTGTCTGTTTATGTCAGGATAGATGATTAATTTTTCTGAATAGCGTGGATTTAATGTAAAATGGGCCATAGAGTCTGAAATCCTTGATATTTGTTATTCATCTCTTTTGCAGAATCTCAAATCTCATGTCCTGGAGAGACACGCTCCATTTAGAAATTTGGATTCTGCAGTTAAATTCTGTGCTTTTCAGAGTATCACACATCTTATTTTTAGTAAGTGAGGCTAATCTATGTGATTATCTCTTCCCTCCCTTTCTTCATTTTTTCTTCCCTCCTCCCCATTCCCAACCTTGGAATTTCTGCCACTTACCAGTGTGTTAAGCTGCCTCTCACACCTGCAGAGCTGTTATGAGCTGCGGAAAGGAAAGAAATAGCAGGGTAGACTGGGAGCGTGCAGTGCGAAGATTCTGTGGAGAAGATGGAGGTTACAGGAAACTCAGAAATGAGACTGGCAAACTCTATCCCAGACTTTGCTTCAAATAAGTCAGTATGTGGAAAAGTCCAGTGCAGAAAAATCCCATGAAATACACATTTTCATACCACCAGTTTCCATTTGCTTAAAGACTAAAATTCATCTCCCTCTAAGTGTATACTATTTCTGAGAGGTCCAGGGTTGATACTCAGTTGTCCTCAGGAGCAGGTCATTCACTATGATGTCCTGGTCCTACTCCCAGCTGTTGCTGCAGCTGCAATGCCCCACATGCAGATCTGCAGCATTTGGTGATCATCCCACTATCCCCCTTCATAAATCAGTGAAAGATACCCCCTTTTCCACTTTTCTACTTCAACCCAAGCATGGAGGAAGCCCTTTGTTTCCATCCACCACGTTGTGGAAGAGTCCAGGCTTTTCTTTCTCATAATAATTAATTTAAAGCCTGAGATCATGTCAAGGAAGCTTAACAGATAGATGAAGTTTCAGCTTCTCCTCAGGATCTCTGCCTGGGCTGCTTCTCTATGCTGCTCCATGCTGCCTCCACATCTGCAGGCGAGACTCAACCCTCACTCCTGCCATGGGAAATACTCTGGAATCTCCAGGTTCTGGAGCGTAATTTGGCTCATATCCATAGAGATGAGGAAGTTTTAACTCACTACAACATGCAGCTTGCCTCCTGAATTTTCATTTTTCCACCACATGACTGACATGTTCTCAAGATATTTGACAATGAAAAAATTTCATTTTTTTTTAAGAAAAAGCACAATCCTGTACATAGTCATTCACACAATTTTCTGGCATTAGTGCTTCCAGTGGAATTTTGATTTAGTCCAGCTTAAATAAAAGTATCTGTGGGATGTCGAATGTACTGTTTAGGTGGACCCAAACAAGCTAATGCCAACTCCTTTTCAATGTCATTTTCTCAAGCTTAAAAACATTTGGGTAATCTAGACACCCTGCAGTTTATCCAGCTGATATCCACTAACATGGAATTTATGGGTTTTATAGAGTAGCTAGCTTGATCTTATTCTGTTCTCAAACTATGATAAGTATTTTTAATTTATTCTCTAAACAAAAATATATGTAAATATTAGAAATGTGTTGCAAGAGACGTGTAGTCATATACATATATATATATATATACACACACACACACACACACACACACATATATATTTCTCAGCCCTTGTTTAAACAACTCACATCCCCATTATGTAACACTTTAGTCGTTCAGGCAGAATTTTAAGGAATAGCCACTTGACAACATTTTTAAGTGAGGCTGAATTTTACTAACTGAGAAATGTCAAACTTTTAATATTAAATTATTTTCAATTGAAATAATGGCCAAGCAATACTTTTAAAATGAATTAATCCTGGATTCTCATTTTCATTTGTTTCAACCAGTGAATCAATCAAATAACTCTTATGACTTACAACAAAGTTGTAAATTCTTCTCAAGTGTAAATTACCTTTGCTGTGAAGAATGAAAAGAATAGCATGGAATAATGGAATGCCAGCCTGCCTCCCCCACAAGAAAATCCAACAGTCACATGTTAGCCAATAAACTTACATAAACTGCCAAGAAGTAGCCAGAGTGATTGATTAAATATTGATTGAAATACTGATTTTTCTGTACTATAAAAATAAATAGAAAATGCTTGAGAATATTTAGAAGAAAATAAAAACATGAACTATACATGCTTGTACATGCACACACACATACACATATGTTAGTGGGAGAGTCCTTGTTCTTTAAGTTAGCTACTGAATACAAATTAATACAGACTCTCAACATAAATATTTGGCAATGGTATTGCACTGTTCGCATGTTTCAGACTTTTTCAACTAAAGAGTATGTGTCCAAAATATTTCTTAAGGAAATCATCGCAATTATGGGAAAAGATTTAGCAACAAAAAGAATTATAGCATCTATAATTTCCACTAGAGCAGAATATATATCTCCAATTCTTTACAATCAATGGTCTGTAAGTAAACATATTTAATGTATATGCAAACTGATAAATAATTGAATACTCTCAAAGAAATGATGTCTCTAGACTTAGTTGTATTATATATGAAAGAAATATGAATAAAAAAGACAAAGTAAAAAAAATCATGGAGAAAATACATATTTTCAAACACAAATGAGATATCGCAACATACATCAATATTTCTAAAAAGAGGAAAAACGATGACAGGCAAAAGACAGTATTCAAAGAGATGAGCTTTCTGATGATCCAGAATGGATGAAAACAAAAAAAAGTTAATGAAAACAAATCCATATGTCCAACAAATAAAAGATCTAAGATCAGGCCGGGCGCAGTGGCTCACGCCTGTAATCCCAGTACTTTGGGAGGCCGAGGTGGGTGTATCACGAGGTCAAGAAATCAAGACCATCCTGGTCAACATGGTGAAACCCTGTCTCTACTAAAAATACAAAAATTAATTTACACTCCCACCAACAGTGTAAGAGTGTTCCTATTTCTCCACATCCCCTCCAGCATCTTTTGTCTCCAGATTTTTTAATGATTGCCATTCTAACTGGCGTGAGGTGGTATCTCAATGTAGTTTTGATTTGCATTTCTCTAATGACCAGTGATGATGAGCATTTTTTCATATGTTTGTTGGCTTCACGTATGTCT
>PVKV010038814.1:0-13595 GCA_004027835.1 Alouatta palliata | reverse complement strand
GACGGAGTTTCGCTCTTGTTACCCAGGCTGGAGTGCAATGGCGCGATCTCGGCTCACCGCAACCTCCGCCTCCTGGGTTCAAGCAATTCTCCTGCCTCAGCCTCCCGAGTAGCTGGGACTACAGGCACGTGCCACCATGCCCAGCTAATTTTTGCATTTTTAGTATAGACGGGATTTCACCATGTTGACCAGGATGGTCTCGATCTCTTGACCTCGTGATCCACCCGCCTCAGCCTCCCAAAGTGCTGGGATTATAGGCGTGAGCCACCGCACCCAGCCTCAGCTGTTTTTTTTATTCACATGTGATGAGGCCAAGGCTCAGAGACACTCCATAACCTGTCTGCCATCGCACGGCAAGAAAGTGGGTGTTTGCCTTTGAAGGGTCCTATCTCTCTGACCTGCTAAGGTTACGTGGACCTCAGGTTGGCTTGTCTGGGGCAGGGGCGAGTGAGTGGACTCTCCTCATGCCTTCAAATCAGGCCCCCAGTGTCCTCTCAGCCTTGTCGGGCCCCTTAAGACAGGGCGAATCTTTGTAGAGCCCTCTTTCCTCCCTCCCTCCCTCATTTCCCCTTCATGAACCTCTCCTGGAAACCCCTGCAGCCCTCCCTGAGCCCCTGCCTCCTCTGTGCACCAGCAGCCCCAATGGAGGGGCCTGCAGGGTGGGGATATTTGCCAGCAAATACGAGTTATGTGTTAAACACTCTGCCAGCAGCTTCTCCACACTCGGCAATGTTTGCTCAGCAAACATCACTAATTTTCTGGTTTCTTGGGCTGTGCTGGAGCCCTCAGAGCAAAGCTTGTTGTTCATCAGCTCCGTTGACAGTTCCCTGTCTACATGGCCACCAACCAGGCCCGGGTGCAGAGTTGGGACCTCCTCCCAACAGCAAGTCCCAAGAAGATCTGTGGGGAGAGAGAAGGGTTCTCTAGTTTTCTGGGACAGCATCTTTAACTGGAATTCCTCTAGTGCTGGGATTCCGGAATGTAGGGGAGAGGCTTCAATTATTTCTTGGCCTTGAGTGTGTCTGGGGAATTCTTTTCCTCTCTTCTGGTCTCTGTCCCATCTATTCTCAAGATTTAGGTAGCCAGTTTATTCCAGTTCATATCCATCTGTCCACCCATCCATCCGGGTATTTTCTGAGCATCTATTGTGTGTCAGGGAGGGCTGGGTGCTGGGGAAACAGCAGTGCATATAACCAACCTGACTAGCGTGATTTCCTGCCCTCCTGAAACTGACATAATAAAGCAGTTAGAGGCGGGACGCAGTGGCTCACGCCTGTAATCCCATCACTTTGGGAGGTCGAGGTAGTAGGATCACTTGAGGTGATGAGTTTGAGACTAGCCTGAGCAACTTGACAGAGGGAAACCCTGTCTCTACTAAAAACATAAAAATTAGATGGGCATGGTGGTATGCATCTGTAGTCCCAGCTACTCGGGAGGCTGAGGCAGGAGAATTGCTTGAATCCAGGAGGCAAATGTTGCAGTGAGCTGAGATCGTGCCACTGAATTGCAGTCTGGGTGACAGAGCAAGACTCTGTCTCAAAAAAAAAAAAAAAAAATCAGTTAGCAAATAAATCAACAAGGCCATTTGAGAAGGTGAAGAAAATAGCAGGCAGGGTGCAGTGGCTCAGGCCTGTAATCTTAGCACTTTGGGAGGCCAAGGCAGGCAGATCACTTGACGTCATGAGTTTGAAACCAACATGGTAAAACCCCGTCTCTACTAAAAATACAAAAATTAGCCGGGTGTGGTGGCGCATGCCTGTAATCCCAGCTACTAGGGAGGCTGAGGCAAGAGAATTGCTTGAACCCGGGAGGAGGAGGGTGCAGTGAGCCGAGATAGTGCCACTGCACTCCAGCCTGGGCGACAATAGCAAGACTCTGTCTCAAAAAACAAACAAACAAACAAACAACAAACAAGAAAACCAGGGTGATGAAGAGGGTGCAGCTGGCAAGCATGGCGAAGAAGGAGCTCCTGGAAGACAGGTTACGTGAACTCAGCCAGCACGACTGACTTTTCTCCCCCAGGCTCTGTATGGCTCAGCATGGCACTGTTACATGCCCTGTCTTTACTTAAAATGTTGATATCTTGCTCATCATAGATTTTAAAAGTGTAAATACAATTTACATAACATAAAATCCATTCTGACCATTTCAAAGCGAACAATTCAGTGGCATTTAGGGTACTCTCAATATTGTGTGACTGTCACGGCTATCTCACTGCAGACCATGTTCATCACCCAAAAAGGAACCCCTCACCCACTCAGCAGTCACTCCCTAGTCCTCCTTCCCTCACCCCTGACAATTGCCAACCTGCCTCTGTCTCTACGGATTTGTCTATTCTGCAGTTACACAAATGCAATATGTGGTCTTTTTGTGTGTGGCTTCCAAGCGTAATGTCTTCAAGGTTTATCATGTTGTTGCACGTGTCTGTGCTTCATTCCTTTTTATGGCTGAGTCGTTTTCTTTTGCATGGATAGACCACATTTTGTTTACCTGTTGATGGACACGTGGGTCATCATAACTTTTTTTGTATCCCTTTTGATTTTTAAAAATATCGCATCAAAATTGCATCGGTCTATGGAAGAGGGTTTCAGAGAGAAGGAAACCTGTGTAAGGGCCTTGCGGGGGCGGATTATGAGCTTGAAATAAGACATTCTGGGGAGGGAGCTCCAGGCAGAGGGAACAGCCAGGGAAACTCTGAGGTGGGAATATGCGCTGGGCAGCGGAAGAACTGCAAGAAGCCCAGACTGGCTGGAGAGGAGTGAGCCGAGGCAGAGAGCGTAAGACTTAGGCAGGGGTGCCTTTGAAAGGTCCTATCTCTTTGAGCTGCCTCAAAAAACAAAGAAAAAAACACCAAAAACAGGGAGGAGTACAGGTGAGGATGACAGGCAGCTGGACCAGGTAAAACTCTACAGGGCAGGGCAGGGAGTGTAGATTCCATTCTGAATGTGATGGAAGCCACTGGTTGGTTTTGAGTTTGTGAAATTATGCACACTAGTTTCAATTTGCAAAGCTCACTGGCTGCTCTGCGTAGGTGTGGACAGGCAGGAGGCAGGCGGGCTTGTTGAGGAGCTGTCCCTGGCATGGAGGTGAGAGACAACATGGGTGGGGGCCTGCACCACCGTGCTGGTGATGGCAATTGACTTGGAGGGAACTGTCAGCTGCCACCTAGATTTTGAATGCGTAGAGAGATGACCCATTCATCTATTCAGTTGGCAAGCAATTACTGGACACCAACTATGCGCCAGGCAGTGCTAGATCCTAGGAGTACAGGCAGACAAAACCAGACAAGGACCCAGTCTTCATGGAGCTCACAGTCATTAAACAAGTAATGATGGATAAGCTCAGCAGTGAAGGCCAAAGTGCAGGCATTTTGGCCCTATTCATCTGTGGCTGTTTCCAGAAATGGAATCCATCGCTCAGAGGAAGGCCCGCTGTGTCATCGGGAGATGTGCCAAAGAAAATTCTGCTTCTCTCTGGTGATGCCGTCAACCAAGGAGTCATTCCCAATGTCCTGCAACATGGCACATCCTTGGGAAAAACACTTTGAAGGGGGAAACCACCGCTTTGGATGTCTGAGTTCTGAGCTGTGTCAAGAAAGAACCAGGGGCTGGGGGCTGTGGCACACGCCTGTATTCCTAGCACTTTGGGAGGCCAAAGTGGATGGATCACTTGAGCTCAGGAGTTTGAGACCAGCCTGGGCAACATGGTGAAACCCTGTCTCTACAAAAAATACACAAATTAGCTGGGCGTGGTGGCATGCACCTGTAGTCCCAGCTACTAAGGAGGCTGAGGTGGGAGGATCGCTTGAACCTGAGAGGTTGAGACTGCAATGAGTTGTGATTGTGCCACTGCGCTTGAGCCTGGGTGACAGCGTGAGACTCTGTCTCAAAAAAAAAAAAAAAAAAACATCAAAAACAAAACACACACACACAAAAACAAAAACAGGGACTCTCAGCCCACCAGCTCCTCTCCCTCTCTGGTCTGTAGAGGAAATCTGGAGGCCTGCGGGAAGCTGGAAGAGGCCCATTAGTTCCCACCAAGCCCCCTTCCCTCAGCTCTCTTTGGCCGCGGCCGGCTCCTCTGCAACTGATGATGAGTCATGGCAGGGGGCTGATTTGGAAGAAACGAGGCCAGGAGACCCCTCAGCTCTCGCACAGGAGACACCCCATTAATCTTTAACAAACATGAAGTTCCAGGAGGCCTGGCCCTCAACTAATGAGGCCTGGTTTCCCAGGGACTCCCCCTGGGGAAGAGGAATTAACCACCAGAGGAACCCGAGAGCAGGGAGTAGATCTTCTGAATGAGGGTGGGTTTTTCCCTAGACTCACTCATCTGGGCCCCCCACCAACAGTTCCCCCAGAGACTCAGGCCATACATGCCACGATTCCCCGAATATGCCTCTTTATAGACACTCGCGTTTAAAAACAGCCTTATGGAGGTGTCATTGACACAGAATAAATCATGCTTATTTAATGTGTACAGCTGAATAAGTTTTGATATATTACACAACCGTGAAGCCATCGTCACAATCAAGATAACAAACATATCCATCACCTGCACAAGTTTATTCTTTGTGATTCCTCACTCTCATTACTCTCTTCCATTCCCAGGCAGCTGCTGGTCTGCTTTTTGTCACTACAGATCAGTGTGCCCATTTTCTAAGGTTTTATGTAAAAGGAATCATACTCCTTTTTTTTTTTTTCTCTGTCTTCTTTTATTTAGCGTAATGCTTTGGAAAATCATCAGTGTTCATCATTGTTCATCCCATCAATAGTTCATTTCTTTTTATTTTTAATTTATTTTAAAATTTTATTATTATTGCTTAGAGACGGTCTTACTCTGTTGCCCAAGCTGAAGTACAGTGGTGCAATCGTAGCTCTCCTGGGCTTAAGCAATCCTTCTGCCTCAGCCTCCCGAATAGCTGGGACTGCAGGTGCATGCCATCATGCCCAGTGTAGAGATGGGACCTCACTATGTTGCCCAGGCTGGTCTCAAACTCCTGGCCTCAAGTGATCCTGCTGCCTCAGCTTTCCAAAGTGCTGGGATTACAGACATGAGTCACCACACCTGGCCCATTCCTTTGTAGGGAGCAGTAGTATTCTCTTGTATGGATATAGTACCAGTTTCTTTATTGATTTCTCTGTATCCATTTGTACATCCATTCTCTTTTTCTAAAAATAAACTTTTGGGGCCGGGTGCGGTGGCTCATGCCTGTAATCCCAGCTCTTTGGGAGGCTGAGGTGGTGGATCATGAGATCAGGAGATCGAGACCATCCTGGCCAACACAGTGAAACCCCGTCTCTACTAAAATACAAAAAATTAGCCAGGGGCATGGTGGTGCATGCCTGTAATCCCAGCTACTCTGGAGGCTGAGGCAGGGGAGTCACTTGAACCCAGAGGCGGAGGTGGCAGTGAGCCGAGATCACGCCACTGCACTCCAGACTGGAGACAGAGCAAGACTCCGTCTCAAAAAAAAAAAAATCGACTTTTAATTTTAGAATAGTTTTAGACTTAGAAAGATTGTGAAGACAATGCAGAGACTTCCTATACGGCCTCACTCAGTTTCCCTTGTTATTAACATCTTAGATGGTTCATTTGTCACAATTAATGAAACAATGTTGAAACATTATCATCATTAACTAAGTCTGTACTTGACTGAGATTGCCCCAGTTTTTATCCAATGTTCTTTTTCTGTCCCAGGATCCATCCAGGATCCCACATTACATTTAGTTCTCACGCCTCCTGAGGCACTTCTTGGCAGTGACAGTTTCTCAGACTTTCCTTATTTTTGATGGCCTTGACAGTTTTGAAAACTACTGCCGCAGGTATCTGGTAGAATGTCCCTCAATCAGGGTTTGTCTGATGTTTTTCTCATGACTATACCAGGGCTGTGGGCTTTAAGGAGGAAGACTGCAGAGCTGGCTTGCCATTCTCATTACATCATATCAAGGGTACGTCCACTACCGTCATGATGCACCACTGTTGGCACTAACTTTGATCACCTCCTGCGGCTGTGTTTGTCAGGTTTCTCCACTGTAAAGTTACTCTTTCCCTGTTCTTTCCATTAGTATTCTTTGAAAAGAAGTTACTATGCACAGCCTACGCTTAAGAAGCAGGGAGTGGGCTGGGTGTAATGGCTAGAATCTGTGATCTCGGCACTTTGGGAGGCTGAGGCGGGAGAATATTTTGAGCTCAGAAGTTTAAGACCAGCCTGGACAATACAGTGAGATCCCATATCTAAAAATTAAAAAAAAAAAATCAACTGGGCATGGTGGTGTGTGCTTGTAGTCCCAGCTCCTCTGGAGGCTGAGGCAGGAGGATCACCTGAGCCTGGAAGGTTGAGGCCGCCATGAGCTGTGATCACACCACCGCACTCTAGCCTGAGCAACAGAGCAAGACCCTGTGTCAAAAAAAAAAAGAAGAAGAAGAAGCAATGAGTTATACTTCACTCCCCTGAGGGCTGAGTATCTACATAAATTATTTGGAATTTTTTTGCATGGAGATTTGCCTATTCTCACCCAGTAATTTATTATTCAATCAATTATTTGCTTATGTCGATATGAACTCATGGATATTTATTTTATATTTTGGTTTATAATCCAATTCTACTCTATTAATTTTGTTGCTCAAATTGTTTCAGGTTTGGCCATTGGATGCTCTTTCAGTTGGATACAGTGTTCCTTTGACATGTTCTCATTGTGTGTGTGTGTGTGTGTGTGTTTGTGTGTGTGTGTGTATGTGTTTGAGCACTTTATTACTTTCTGGCATGACAAGATGCTCCAAGCTCATTTTGTGTATTTCCTTCCCCAACTGCAGAACGAGCCATTTTTCCATGGAATCCTGGTTCCTTTTATCGGAATAGTACGAAACCAAGATTTGGGCACTTCAGTGTGCTCAGTGCTACTGCTTTCTCCACTTCCCTTGGAGATGTGCTAGACTGCACTACGAGCCAGCAGCTGTGAATTCCAGCCAGATGAAATTGGGAAGATCTCTCTCATCTCAGAGCCTCCGCTTCCATGTCTACAAAATGAGAAGTAATCTCATTAGTTATGACTCCAAAAGCAATCTCAGCATAGCCCTATTGTCAACGCCCTGTTGGCTGACAGAGCAAGGAAATGTAGGCATGCATACATCTCTGTCTCTCTCTTTTTTTTGACATAGGGTCTTGCTCTGTTGCCCAGGCTAGAGTGCAGTGGGTCTTACTAGAGTGCAGTGGGTCTTACTAGAGTGCAGTGAGTCTGGACACAGGATCTTACTCTGTGGCTCTGGCTACAGTGTCGTGGTGTGATCACAGCTCACTGCAACCTCAACCTTCCGGGCTTAAGTGATTCTCCCACCTCCGACTCCTGAGTAGCTGGGACTACAGGCATGCACCACCACACCTTGCTGATTTTTTAATTTTTTTAGACATAGGGTCTTACCGTATTTCACAGATTGGTCTTGAACTCCTAGGCTCAAGTGATCCTCCCGCTTTGGCCTCCCAAAGTGCTGGGATTACAGGTGTGAGCCACTGTGCCCGGCCTCTCTATTTTTATATATATCTATCGGTATCTATATTAAGCTGCACATGAGTTCACACTGATGTCACCAGTGCTAATGCATAATATTTGGATCATTTAGCCTCCTCCCCTTGATTATCTGAAACCTGTAACTCCAGCAATGAGAACTCTGGCTTCCACCATCTGGCTTTCATTTACTTAATTGTTCAATTCCAGTATACATCTATGGTGTTTTCAGAACTGTTAACCCATAGGTTGTGGGAAGCAAACTTATCAACTAGAGTTCTGTGTGCTTGCATACAGTTCCTTTTGCCTTTAGTTTTTTTTTTTTTTTTTTTTTCCAGATAGGGTCTCCCACTGTCACCCAGGCTTAGGCATGATCATGGCTCACTGCAGTCGTGACCTCCAAGGCTCATGTGATCTTCCTACCTCAGCCTCCTGAGTACGGCCTCCTGAGAATGGCCTCCTGAGACTACAGGTGAGTGTCACCATGCCTGGCTAATTTTTCTATTTTTGTAGAGACAGGAGGTGTCTCACTATGCTGCCCAGGCTGGTCTCAAACTTCTGGGCTCAAGTAATCCAGCTATCTCAGCTTCCCGAAGTGCTGGGATTACAGGCCTGAGCCACTGTGCCTGGCCCCATTTTGAGATAATTTTTGTGAATCATATAAGGTCTGTGTCTTGCTTCTTCTTGTTATTATTTATTCATGTATTTATTTTTTAGCATTTGGATGTTCAGTTGTTCTAGAATTATTTGTTGAAACAAATTTCTTCATGGAATTGCCTGTACCATTGTAAAAAAAAAAAAAAAAAAAACCAGTCGACTATGTTTGTGGACAATCCACTTTCTTTAAAATTTGAATTTACTTTCAGAAGAAACTTTATAGTCTTACCAGCATCTCTTGCCATAAACAGAAGGGGATTTTGAAAACCAAATAGAAATGGATATTATAGTTAAATACTCTGCTGTCTGCCGTGATTTGGGGGCTGGGACTGGCAGCATCATTGCTGAGGGGAGGTGAATGTATATGTCAGAGAAGTGTTCACGTACGTCTGCTCTCTGGTCCAACAATTCAACTCCTGGGTAGATATCCAAGAGAAATAAATGCTTACTTGCTTAAAACATGTACAAAAATATTTATAGCAGCCCAAATTCCAATAACAGGAAAATAAAACAACAAATTTTTGATGGAACGCTATATAGTTATAATATTATATACAATAAGTATATATTATATATTATGGTATTATTGTATAATATAGTTATTACTGTGTAATATATGATATGGTTTGATTGTGTTCCCAGCCAAATCTCATCTTGCATTGTAACTCCCTTAATTCCCATGTGTTGTGGGAGGGACTCAATAAGAGTACTTGAATCATGGGGGCAGTTCTCCCATACGGTTCTTGTGGTAGTGAATAAGTCTCACAAGACCTGATGGTTTTATAAGGGGAAACCCCTTTTTCCTGGTTCTCATCCTCTTGTCTGCACCATGTGAGATGTGACTTTCACCTTCTGCCATATTGTGAGGCCTCCCCAGCCATGTGAACTGTGAACTGATTAAACCTCTTTCTTTTGTAAATTGCCCAGGCTTGGGTATGTCTTTATCAGCAGTGTGAAAACAGACAAATACAATATATGTAAAATACATATATTATACTACTATATATTATATAGTATAACTTACAACATGTAGTGTAATACCTATTATACTATAGTAAGTATATAATATATAATAGTAACATAGTAATAATACATAGTAATGAAAATGAATAAACTGCTTATGCATATTGTATTAGGCTGTTCTTGCATTGATATAAAGAAATATCTGAGACTGGAAACTTTATAAAGAAAAGAGGTTTAATTAGCTCATGGTTCTGCAGGCTCTATAGGAAGCACAGTGCTGGCATCTGCTTGGCTTCTGGGGAGGCCTCAGGAAGCTTACAGGCCTGGCAGAAGGTAAGCAGTGCACAGGCATGTCACAGGTGAAAAGAGGAGCAAGTGAGGGTGGGTAAATTTGAAATGACCAGATGTCGTGATACCTCACTATCAGGAAGAAAGCACCAAGCCATGAGGAATCCACCCCCGTGATCCAAACACATCCCACGAGGCCTCAGCTCCAGCATGGGGGATTGCAATTCATACTGAGATTTGGGAGGGGACAAATATCCAAACCATATCACATACAAAATGGATTAATCTCGAAAACACTATGCCAAGCTAAAGAAGGCAGAAACAGGAGTCCACACTGTATAATTCAATTTCAGTGAAGGTTTAGAACCAAAAAACCGAGCCGACATTGATTGCCACTGGGACTGCACCTGGCAAGGCAAAACTCGAGACAGGAATGTGGCAGGCTGCTAGGTGGAGGTGGGTTAAAGGGTGATGTAGTAATAACGAGGAGAAACATTTACAGAGGGTGAACTATGTGCCAGCCACCGTTTTTAAAGACTTGGTATGCAATAATTCATTTAATCTTCCCATTCACTTCATGAGCAAGTGCTGTTACTATCCCCATTTTACAGTGAAGGAAGCTGAGGTCAGGCCACTTTCCCAAGGTCACACAGTGAAGTCCAGGGGAAGTAGGAGCCACACATGGCTTATCAAGTTCCTGTATTTTTCCACTTATTGTGCTGCTTCTTGAAGAAGCAAAAGGGAGACTGTTGGGGTTTACTGGCAGAAAAAGATGGAGTTTTGGAGTCAACAAGCTCAGTGGAGTCCTGACTGGGCCACTTGCTACCTGTATGATCTTAGGCAAGCCTCTTAACTCAATTCCTCATGTGTACAATGGTGCTACCAGTCACTCCTTCCATGTTGGGTTTGGCGATGACGCCTACCACACGGCCACAGCCCAATGAATGGCAGTGAGAAAACAAATCATCCGCATTTCTACAACTACGCTGGGATTGCTTTTGGAGTCATAACTAGTAAGATTACTTCCCATTTTGTAGATGTGGAAACAGAGGCTCTGAGATGAGAGGGACTTTCCCAATTTCAGCTGACTGGAATCCACAGCTGCTGGCTCCTAGTGCAGTCTAGCACATCTCCAAGGGAAGTGGAGAAAGCAGCGAGCCAGGAGAGGGCTGCAGAGAATTCTCGCACGTCAGTAATGCACCCTCCAGGATTTTCTAATGCGACAGCACATCAGAAAGAGTAGCCATAGAATGAGGTAGGAGAGATGACGTCAGATGAACAGGAGGGGAAATGGAGAGACTTTTTTCACTTGTTTATTCATTCCTATTTATTGGGTGCCACTGCATACCAGGCATTGTGCCATAGGCTGAGGAGATAACCCCTGCCATCATGGCCATCACGGACCTATGGCTTCAAGAGGGAAGTTACTCAAGTAATTACACAAGGAAATGTGAAATCCTAGCTGTAGCAAGTGTCACAGAGGTGAGAAACATGGTACCATGAGCACCAACAACAGGAGGATCTGACTTGGTTGAGGAGGTCAGGGACAGCTTCTTTGGGAAGGCAATACTTGAGCTAAAATCTGAAGGAAGAGTAAATATGTGGAGTAGTCATCAGGATTGTTCATAAATATTTGATTCATTCTCTTCATCCAGGGACATGCATGGTAGGGTTGCACTTTCCTGTCCCCTTGAGCCCGAGTGGTTATTGCTTCAACCAGTGAAATGTAAACAGAAGCAATGGCTCACTTCCAGGCAGAAGACCTCAGAGACAGTATACATTTTGCAATAGTTTCTTTTTCCTCTATCATAGTTGGTAGCATTATTTCAGATACTACTTGCCCAGGGGCCTGGATTCCAGCGTGCAAATGAGAGTAAAAATGCAGGGCAGAATGCCCTGCTAAACCATGACAAACATGTGATGTGAGTGAGAAGTAATCCCTTGTTGTGTTAAACCATGGAGACGTGTTTGTTAAAGCAGCATCACTTAGCTTGTGCTGACAGATACAGTTCGTGAAGGAGGAAGAAGCAATATTTCAGGTGGAGGGAGTAGCTTGAGCCTAGGCCCAGTGGGGATCAGATGCATGATGGGTTTGACGCAAATATGACACAAGATGAGGATGGAGAGCTGGGTAGGAACCAGATCACCCAACGTCCTGTAGAAAACGTTTCCTTTGTCCTAAGAGCATGGCAGTCCATGAGAGTGTTTAAGCAAGAGGATGACACGATTAGAGTTGCCATTTTGTCAAGAACCCTTTAGTCACTGTGTGGAGAACAGATAGTTGGAAGAAAAGTAGAAGCTGGGAGACCAGTCAGGAGACATTGCAGTTCTCGAGGGGATAGATTCTGATATTTTAGTCCAAGATGTGAGGTCAGTGGAGACATGAAAATGTGGGTGAATTTGAGGAGTTTAAAATCTACAGGATGCAGTGATGAGTTTGCCATTAATTCAGCGAGTATTTGGAGTGCCTGCTGTGTCCCAGATACCAGCCGTAGCAGATTCATCCTAGGTGGGGTGACCAAGGGGAGAGTGGTATCTGAGCTAGGCTTTGAACAAGACGTAGGATGCTGACTGCGTTAGAAGAAAGGAGCTGGGGGAGGCATGTCAGGCAGGATAAATACCACTGGCAAAAGTGTGGGTATACGAAAGCTATCAGCTTATTGGAGAGCCAGCGAGGAACCCATGTAGCTGAAATGAGGGAGGAGTACAAACTGAAGACAGAAATGCAAACGGGGCAAGGCCTTGAATGCCAAACTAAAGAAATGAGGGCCTTTCATCTGAGTCATAGGAACTCACTGAAAAGGTTTGTGCTGAGGACAGTCATCACAGAAGCTGTTCTTGAGGAACTGGCTAGGAAGCAATGCCCTGCGATGGCAAGGGTCAGAGAGTGCATATGGAAGCATTTCAGCTTGGGGAACTGTTTGGAAACTGATCCTTATAAATTGCTGGGGAGGAGAGAAGAGTCCTAGAGGGCTGTGATCATTGACTTAAAATGTTCAAAAAGCTCCAAGTGGGTGGGTGAGTGAGTGGGAATCATGAGTCATCTAAGAGAGCAAAAGTGAGTTCAGAGATAGTGATGGCTGGAAGGCAGATTTGCTCCAGTAAGCAGAACTTCCTAACAATGATAGCAACTACTTTCATTTTCTATTGCTGCCCTAACAAATTACCATAAGTGTAGTGGCATAAAATGACACAAATAGATTTTCTCATAGTTCTGTAGGACATAGTTCAGATGGCCTTGACTCGTCTCCTGCTTAGGGTTTCACAAGCCCAGAATCAAGGTGTCATCAGGGCTGCATTCCTTCCCGGAGGATCTAGGGAGGAATCCATCATTGTAGTGGGACAAATTCAGTTCCTTGCCATTGTAGGAGTGAGATCCTCATTTCCTTGATGGTTGTCCTCTGAGGGATTGCCTTTGCTCCTAGAGGTTGACCATATTCCTTCCCATGTTTTCCATGTGCTCCCCCAATCCCCACCACCACAAAAGCAGGTGGCATTTTTCTCATACTTCACTGTGCTCAGGCAGGTGGAGACAAATTTGACTTGTTTTTTGCCACATCTCCCTGACTCTAGCTAGAGAAAATTTTCTGCTTTTAATTTGTCATATAATTAGATTATCTGCCATCTGCATAATCCAAAATAAGCTCCCTTTCTTAAGGGTGAAACTTTAATTACACCTGCAAAATTCCTTTTGCTATGTATTTACAGGTTCCAGAGAATAAGATAGGGGCGTTATAGAGTTTATTACAGCAGCACAATAGACTGCCTCAAATTGGTAGTGAGCTCCCATTTCTGGATGGCTATAAGCATTCATTCATTCAGCACACATCCACTGGATACTTCCTCTTTTTAATGTCATTCTCCTTAAGTTCCATGGTGTATGTTATTAATAGGGCTATTCTAGTTTTGTTTTTGTTAGTATTTGCCTTGTACCTCATTTTTACGCCTTTAGTTGTACACTTGCTGTCATTTTTTAAAACAACATATAGCTAATCTTGTATTTTATCTGACTTAAGAATCTCAATCTTTTTTTTAATATAAGAATTTAATATTATATATGTAATATAATATACATCTGTATATTGCTCTGAGTACTGTTTTTGCTGCTTCTCACAAAGTTTGATATACTTCATTTTCACTTTTGTTTAGTTCAAGATATTTACCAATTTATAATTTTTGTTT
>PVKV010038813.1:0-13597 GCA_004027835.1 Alouatta palliata | reverse complement strand
CTTTGGGAGGCCGAGGCGGGTGGATCACGAGGTCAAGAGATCGAGACCATCCTGGTCAACATGGTGAAACCCCATCTCTACTAAAAATACAAAAATTAGCTGGGCATGGTGGCACGTGCCTGTAGCCCCAGCTACTCGGGAGGCTGAGGCAGGAGAATTGCTTGAACCCAGGAGGCGGAGGTTGCGGTGAGCCGAGATCGCACCATTGCACTCCAGCCTGGGTAACAAGAGCGAAACTCCATCTCAAAAAAAAAAGAAAAAGTGAAATAGTTAAAGTAATAAGTAGTATTGGTATAAGGATAGACATACAGACTGATGAGACAGAAGAAACCAGAAATAGACCCAAACTCAAACAAAAAATAAAAAAGTTGGAGGCCAAGGTGGGTAGATTACCTGAGGTCAAGAGTTCAAGACCAAGACCAGACTGGCCAACATGGTGAAACCCCATCTCTACTAAAAACACAAAAATTAGCTGGGCGTGGTGGTGGGCACCTGTAATCCCAGCTACCAAGGAGACTTAGGCAGGAGAATCACTTGAGTCCGGGAGACGGTGGTTGCAGTGAGCCAAGATCAGGCCACTGCACTCCAGCCTGGGCAACAAGAACAAAACTCCATCTCAAAAAAAAAAAAATGAGGCTGGGTGCAGCGGCTCACACCTATAATCCCAGCACTTTGGGACGCCAAGGCAGGTGGGTCACGAGGTCAGGAGTTCAAGACCAGCCTGGCCAAGATGATGAAACCCAGTCTCTACTAAAAATACAAAAATTAGCCAGGTGTGGTGGCGGGCACCTACAATCCCAGCTACTTGGGAGGCTGAGGCAGACAACTTCTTGAACCTGGGAGACAGAGTTTGCAGTTAGCTGAGATCACACCACTGCTCTCCAGTGTGGGCAACAGAGTGAGACTCCATCTCAAAAAAAAAAAAAAAAGTCAAATCACCTATAACTGCCCAATTAATAAGAGGAACAAATGTAGAAAAAGAAAGAAATTCTACAGATTAAAATGGCAAGATGATGGAATAGATAATAACTTATCTCCCTAACTAGATAGTGTGATTAGGAACCAGAAAAGATCTTTTAGAAAAAGTAGAATGCAAATGGAATAGTATATGTGCAAAGGCTCTGAGGGAAAGAACTTGAAAGTAGGCTGGTGTGGCAGGTACACAGTGGGCAAGAAGATAAGGCTAAAGTGATATGGCTTGTGGGCCACAGGAAATGTCTGCATCATTTAACAGTTCTCAAGTCTGTTTTTTTCTATCCCTACCACCGCTGTTCTCAATTCACGCCTAGGTGCCTTCAAGATTTTCTAGATGATGAACCTGCAGCCTCACTCAAACTGCTCTCTCAATTCCCTCCTTCATAACAGAGCCAAAGATATTTAACAGCTTAAAATCATCCAATGGCTCTTTAATTGACTGAAAGACTCTTCATGACATAACCTCTACTTACTCTGCAGCTTGGTACCCACTCTCTCTAAATTACTTGCATTTTAATAAGCTTCATCACATTTTTTCATTACTTCGTGCCTTTTTATAGCAATTCGTAAGTTTGTAATCAGATGTCTTCTGTGTAAACCTTCTCTAATCTACACCATACAGGTATTTCCCTCTGTTCCTGCAGCATATTTTGCTCCATTCTATATTTGTTTTGTTGTAGTTATGGTGCTTATTTATAGGACTGTTTAACCTATTGGACCTTACTAGTCACGTTTTTATATCATTCTTCTTATTATTCCTAGCAAAGAGAAAAGTACCTCTTCAACAGATCCTCCTTTCCATAATTAAAAAACAGATTTATAACATTTTTGCTTTTAGGATCTAAGAATCCTTAAATTAAGATAAATGAACTGTACATACAAAATAAAAAACTAGATTCTCAGATGAGAATATCTCCTGGCTAATAAAAGGAAAAAAGAAAAGACAAATATATCAAAGAAAAAACTCAATTCGAGGACAACCTTTAAATATTACAAACTAAAATATTACAAAGGTATGTGACTCTTCTATAAGCCAACAAATAATAAATCTGGATTTGTAGACATTATGTTTGCTTGAAACAAAATACATGTAGAAACATTTAAGCCCCACAAAATTACTGAAGCATAAGAATTACACTACTTCTTACATTATAAAAGTTAATGTACACAAATTTGGATCATGTCATTAACAGGAGAATTATGAATATATATTTTGATTCCCACTCAAAGAATTTAGTGATACATGCACATCTACAGTCTTTCACCTTGTTTCAATTCAGTTCTCAAATACTATATTGTAGCAGCCATAATAATCTACTACAAAGAAAATCATTCAAAGAAAGATGACTTCCCCAAAATTTCAAAAAGTAATTTGGCATAGACCCATGGACCATCATATTAGCAAAACAATTTTATCATAACATTATTTTAAGGGTAAAAAAGTATGGGCCAGCATGGTGGCTCACGCCTGTAATCCTAGCATTTTGAGAGGCTGAGGTGGGTAGATCACTTGAGCTTAGGAGTCCAAGACCAGCGTGGGCAATATGGCGAAATTGTCTCCACAAAAAATACAAAAAGTTAGCCAGGTGTGGTGACGCACACACACCTGTAGTCCCAGCTACTAGAGGACTAAGGCAGGAGAATCACTTGAACCTGGGAGGTACAGGCTGCAATGAGCTGAGATCATGACACTGCACCCTAGCCTAGGTGACAAAGTGAGACCCTGTTAAAAAAAAAAATAGAGTAAAAAAGTGGAATTACTAAAATGTTAAGATATGGAAGTGGTTAAATAAACTGAGACAGTAAATAAAACTTTGGACTACTAAAAGTCATAAAATAACAGTTATGTGGCACCAGGGAAAGCATGTTAAGTTGAAAGACAATTATATAAACACTAATCATAGAATTATACACAAGCACAGATAGGTTTAGAATATTATACTACTAAATTATAGAAGTATAACAGGATTAAAGTACAGAAAAATACAAGTGTTAGATCGGTGAGAGAAATTTAAAAGTTTTCTTTTAAATTTCTTTTATGGCCGGGCGTGGTGGCTCACGCCTGTAATCCAAGCACTTTGGAGGCCAAGGCGGGTGGATCACCTGAGGTCGGGAGTTCAAGACCAGCCTGACCAACATGGTGAAACCCTGTCTTCATAAAAAATAAAAAATAAAAAAAAATAAATTTCTTTTAATCATGTTACATTTTTTTCAATTAAAAGTTTCAAAGGGCCGGGCGCGGTGGCTCACGCCTGTAATCCCAGCACTTTGGGAGGCCGAGGCGGGTGGATCACGAGGTCAAGAGATTGAGACCATCCTGGTCAACACAGTGAAACCCCGTCTCTACTAAAAATACAAAAATTAGCTGGGCATGGTGGCACCTGCCTGTAGTCCCAGCTACTCGGGAGGCTGAGGCAGGAGAATTGCTTGAACCCAGGAGGCGGAGGTTGCGGTGAGCCAAGATCGCGCCATTGCACTCCAGCCTGGGTAACAAGAGCGAAACTCCGTCTCAAAAAAAAAAAAAAAAAAGTTTCAAAGGCTGGACATAGCGGCTCAAGCCTGAAATCCCAGCATTTTGGGAGGCCTAGGCAGGTGGATCACATCATTAGGAGTTCAAGACCAGCCTGGCCAACACAGAGAAACCCCTTCCCTACTAAAAATTTAAAATTTAGCCAGGTGTGGTGGTGGGCACCTGTAATGCCAGCTACATGGGAGGCTGAGGCAGAAAAATCGCTTGAATCTGGGAGGCAGAGGTTGCAGTGAGACAAGATTGCACCACTGCACTCCAGCTTGAGTGACAGAGTGAGAAACCATCTCAAAAAAAGAAGTTTTCAAATTCCATATTAAACTCTATTACATCCACATACTTACATACACAGAAAACGTTTTAAAGCTTTAAACTAACTTCTTCCCACAAAACACTAAGTTTTAAATTTCAAATAATAAAACTACCTAATGTGGAATATCCTACAATCTGATGCTAAAGAACTTTTTTTTTCTTTTTTTTTTTTTTTTCTGTGTGGGATGGTTGATCTTGAGCCTGCAGGGAGCAAGCTGGCCCCAGATTTCTCCAAGTCCACATTTCTTTGCCTCCAATTCTTACATGTCCAAAGACAAGGAACTATAGACATGCCTTTGTAGGAGGGTTAAAGAACTATTGTTTTACAATAGCTGTACTTACTATATGAAATCCTTTCTCCAAATTAAGTTAAAAAGGAATTTCCCAGCCAGATGCAAAGGCTTATGCCTGTAATCTCAGCACTTTGGGAGGTCAAGGCAGGCAGATCACGAGGTCAGGAGTTCAAGACCAGCATGGTCAACATGGTGAAACCCCATCTCTACTAAAAATACAAAAATTAGCTGGGCATGGTGGTGCATGCCGGTAATCCCAACTACTCAGGAGGCTGAGGCAGGAGAATTGCTTGAACTGGGACCTGGGAGGCAGAGGTTGCAGTGAGCCGAGATTGTGCCACTGCACTCCAGCCTGGGCTACAGAGTGAGACTCCATCTCAAAAAAAAAGAATTTTCAATTCCAACAAGGCATCCATTTACTACAAGTCTATCTGTCAAACTGACAATCTGTGGCACGAGTATAAAGAAAATTAACTTTAATTCAGTTATTATAAAGGCTTATTTGCCCTTAGTATTCAGCAACCACACTGTATTGGAAATTCAAACTGTGACAGAAATTCTGTTTTGCAAATCAAAAAGAACAAATGAAACAACCTGCCACTGACTCAGCAACTTTCTTTTTTATTTTAGAACCAGTACTTAAGGTGCAAACATATGACTAAAACCTAGCTTTCAATTTTTTTTTTTTAATCAGGTAACCTCCAGAACCAGAATAGACTCTGAAAGACTCCCCTAGCTTTCAAACTGAGCAGCAAAGCCAATGCAAAACCAATATTTGTTTTGGCAGGAAACTCCAATGAAAATACGAGATGTTTCGGTCTTAACTGGCAGATACACAAACAGCAAAAGAAAGGTGCTTTATTGAGTTATTATTTAGAATGTAAAATCCCTTGTGTATAGCTACAAATTAGCTTTTATTGCAGAAACTTAATATGTTTCTTTATAGAAAGCACCTCAACCAAATAATCTCCCAAATTTGGCACCAGGAATTGTTACAGCCTAGACACCACTGCAGTTCCTTGTAATTTAAAACATCTGCGTTTTAAGAATAATCTCTGCATTCCAACCATGCTGCCAATTTCTTCAGCTAAAAGCTTAAGTTTATACTACAAAATACTGCATTTACTCTCGACAACAGAATGCACTCATTTACAAAGTATACAGAACAAAATTACTACTCCAGTATACAACTTCAAAATTTCTCCAATATACAGCGTCAGCATTTCTAACATCATAGTTTTCTATTATCCAAATCAGTAAGTCTAAATAGTAGTACTGTACACTGAACGAGGTACTATTGGCCAAAGTTAAGGCAATATGATCAGTTCACTAAAATAGGTTATACAGAAGATCAGAACCCTAAACTCACAAAACTATTTTGCAGAATGGCCAACGGAGATATCAACGGGGAGGAAACTGTGGATTGAGTGGCAGAAAACCCTTTGCCATTACTGAAAAAGACAAGTCAGAGCAAGCCTATATGAGAGGCAGATCATGTTCATGAATACAAATCTGAGTTCACTGCTGAGTTCTCAATCTCACAGCAAGAAGGCAGTTTAGCAACTCTTTAACAGTAATACAAAGAACAGGACAGAAAACACAGGGTTTTTTTTTTTTTCAAGGTTATGGTGATCAATAATAGGTATCCTTTAATGTTCACTGATAAAATTTTCCTTTTGCAACTAATATTGCTTTTATCGCAGGTATACAGAAAAATCATACAACACTCTGCATTTCTGACAGTGTAATACACACGATCACATCAAATCAAGTATTTATAGAGAACTTAGCGCCTTAGCACGAACGTTCCCCTCTCTCATTATACTCAGATCGGAAGGGAAAACCTATTCCTAAGTAAATTAGGGCCTGGAAAGAATGTCTCAACACGGGTTTGCACGCAGTTAAGCAGGATCAGTGGGTCAATTTCTCAGGCTACAACGCTTGACAGTATCTCGGAGGCACAGGCAGAGACAGCTGAGGATTCACTACTGGAAATGACACTTTCCTTCACATTTGCGCAAGTAACTTCGGTAACTACCCTAAATTTTCCCGTGTAACACACACACACAGATAATGGGAGGAGGAGGGGGTACTATTTAAAAACTGGGTCATTCCCTATTAGTGCAGATAAAAGATGGTCTTCGAGAGGAAAAAAGTCTATGAAGCAGAAAAAGAGAGGGAAAAAAACGACATGACACCATTCTTAAAAAAAAAAAAAAAAAAGTTACAGCTCTTTACAGGACTCAGAACTAGCGGTTCATTTCTTGGTTTTATTTGCTTAGTTACTCCAGAGTTAAAAGGACCCTGCCTTCCTCAAAATCATCCCCCACAAAGAAGCCCTGAGGATCAGCCACCGTAAGGCAGAGAAGAAAACGTCCTCAATTCACAGGCGACACCTGCCCAGGTCCCCCTCCTCCCAGTTGTCCCGGGCACTTCTCAGTCCCCCAACTCCTCTCGAGACGGCCCGCCACCCCTGGCTCTAGCTCTCCGCACTCTCGGCCTCAACCCCTCTGGGAACCCCCGAACCCGCTCCCTCCGCACCCAGGCCCCCAACCTGGAGCCGTCGCCCCGGCGGTACCCCGGGCCAAGATCCCTCGCTCTAGGACGCAAAACGATTCTCAGGGGCCCGGGTGGCGGCGCGGGGAGGCTCTTCAGAAGCAGCCTTTCCCCGACCGCTTCCCGCAGGCTCCGGGGACTCCCCGCCCCCGGAAACCGCGGAGAAACTAGGCCGAAAACGCCCGCCGCGGCCACTCTCAGCCTCCTCGGCGACCTCCTCGCGGGCCGGCCACTCGGAACTCAGCCCTCCCGGCTCTACCTGCCCGGCGCCCTTCCAGCCTCCCAGTGCAGGCTCGCGAGGGCAACACACAGGGTTCCTTCGCCAAACGCCCCGCGCCGCAGCCTCACCTGCCGCCCGCTCCTCTGTGAGCGCTACCCCGACACGGCTTCTTCCTGGAGCATGAAAGCGCCGGCTTCGCGGCCTGGGCGCGCTCGGCAGGGCAGGGCGGGAGACCTGCTCCAGCGGCCGCCGCCGCCTTACCCCCGTCTGCGCCTGCGCCGCCTCGCGGGCTGGGTTTCGGAGGGGCGCCGCCTGCAGCCGGGGGTAACCGCCGGAGCGCTGGTCAGCCTCGGCGCTCTGTGCGGTAGGGCAGTGCGGCCGGCAGGTCGCCTAGGAGCTGCCTGCGGCGCCGTCCTCCCATGAGCAGACCGCCATGTTTCTGTTCCCGTTTTCCTTTTCTCCCTCTCCTTCCGCCCCTTTCCACAGAACAGACTTTCCTTTCCTCCTGCGGGGGCGGGTAGAAAAGGGCGGGGTGGGGGGGGGGGAGAAAAAGTGGGCTAGAAGGGGGCGGGGCGGCGCTCACGCCCCGCCCCAGGGGAGGGCCGCAGCCCCCGCTCCTCTTTTCCCAGCTCCCGCGCGACCCTACCGGGCTAGGGGTCCGAAACCTGCGGGCCTCCGAGCCCCTCCTCCGCGTTCGCGCGGCCGGGAGTGCAGAAACTGAGCTGGGGAGAAAGGGCTCAGGAGGCCGCTGTGCACCCCTTCCTGCGGGGCTCAGACTCGCCTGTGATGTGGGTTTATTGCCTTGGCCTCAAGCAGGTGGCGGCTGCTTCTCTCCGCGTTTTCAAAGACAGGAAAACTAATGCCGAGTAGCTGAAGGTCACTGAAGACAGTGCCAGGAGGTACGTGAAGATTTCCTTCCCAGGGTGGGAACTGGAATTCCCACGCATGAGTAGGGGGTTCCGGGACCCCAGAGAGAACGCGCGCTCGCGCTTTCCGAAGCCCCTTGGCTCTGGCATTGTGAGTTTCTGGCCGCACTAGGTGGGTGTCGCTCCTTTAGCCCAGATTTGAGGATGGGAATTCCTAATGGAGACGTTTTCATTTGCATCATCAGCACCCTCACGCCTCCTAAGTGTAGCCTCATTATCCACACTGACGCCGGCAGAGTCGTTTCGCTGTAATGCAAATTTTGCAGGATATTTTTGGACAGCGTTTTTAATTTATCATAGTAAATGAAAAACAACAATCACTAGTTATTTAGGAAAAAGGAAATGGTTTGAAATATATTAAGAGAACTTTTTTCCCTCTGGCAAAAAAAAAAAACAACTTGACAAATGACTTCACAGATTCCGTGACAGGTCAAAATCAAAACCAGTAAGATTTTTGCATATCTGGAGAGTAACCACATACATAATGATCATTTTCCTGAGAATTACACTCTCCTTATTCAATCTGTATTTTTTTTTTTTTTTTTTTTGAGACAGTCTCGCTCTGTCGCTAGGCGCCGGGCTGGAGTGCAGTGACGCGATCTCGGCTCACTGCAACCTCCGCCTCCCGGGTTCAAGCAATTCTCCTGCCTCAGCCTCCCGAGTAGCTCAATCTGTATTTTTGCATAAAAATGTGAGATTAGACCTGGGGCACAGATGCACTGCTGTCCATTTATTTAAGAAGTTTATTGCATATCCATGGATAATTTGAGTTTTATATTCAATAGCAGAAACTATTTTTCTGACCACATAAGCAGTCCGAATTGATTTCAGGAGAAATGCACAACAATAAAGATAAGACTTATTTAATAACAGTTTGGAGCCAGTTTGGGCCCCCTGAAAACTATCTCTGACATTGACAATCCGAAGAGCAAAAGTTTAAGAAAGGATCTAATACTTCAAATTTTAGCATGTGGACTTATTTTCCTTCCTTCCCAAAGTGTAAGTTAATTAAAGTTTTAAAATAATATAAGATTTCTTTTTTATTTATATATATATATTTTTTTTTTTTTTTTAATTTTTCCTCATCCCAAGTAGAAGAGGAAAGACAAGGTGGTTTTTGTTGTTGTTGTTGTTTTACTTTTTTTTTTGGACACAGGGTCTCCCTCTGTCACCCAGGCTGGAATGCAGTGGCACAAACAGAGCTTACTGAAGCCTTGACCTCCAGGGCTTAAGCAATCCTGCCACCTCAGCCTCCCAAGTAGCTGAGACCTATCCACCCACATCCTACTATTTTTTTTTTTTTCTTGGGAGGAAGAGATAAAGTCTCACTATATTGACCAGTCTCATCTTGAACACCTGAACTCAAGCCGTCCTCTCACCTCAGCCTCCCAAAAACTCTGGGATTACACATGAGGCATTGTGCCCAACCAAGACAAGATTTCTTAATGGGTACATTTATTTCATTAACAGAGTTCAGAGTTTTTTAGAGATTTTTCTCTCTTTTTTTTTATGGCACTCACAGAAATGAAAAATGGATGAAGCCAGTCTCTCTTCTACTTGACTTGATTTTTCTCACTTTGCAATGGAAGGCTTAAGATTTTCTTTAATTTTTCTCACTATCTTAATCATCCTATAAATTTACCATAAATTTTCACTGCCATTTTCTGACAAAAATTTATTATTATTATTTTTGAGACAGAGTCTTGCTCTGTCATCCAGGCTGGAGTGCAGTGGTGCAATCTTAGGTCACTGCAACCCCTGCCTCCCAGGTTCAAGCTATTTTTCTGCCTCAGCCTCCTGAGTAGCTGGGACTACAGGCACCTGCCACAACACCTGGCTAATTTTTGTATTATTAGTAGAGACAGGGTTTCACCATATTGGCCAGGCTGGTCTTGAACTGACCTCGTGATCCACCCAGCTCGGCCTCCCAAAGTGCTGGGATTACAGGTGTGAGCCACTGCACCTGGCCTCTGCCAAAATTTTCATAGAATGAACTTGTATGTTTTGGGACTAATTTTTTATGTGAGGTAACTGCTCTTAGGTCTGGGAGTTCTCGATTCAGCAACCTTCTCAAGGGGCCCAGAACTAAAATAAGTTCATTTTCAATTTTAATGTGTGTGTGTGTGTGTTTTGTTTTTTGTTTTTTGTTTTTTTTTTGAGACAGAGTCTCGCTCTATTGCCCAGGCCAGAGTGCAATTCCCAGGCAAGAGTGATCTTGGCTCACTGCAACCTCCACCTCCCAGGCTCAAGCAATTCTCCTGCCTCAGCCTTCCAAATAGCTGGGACTACAGGTATGTGCCAGCACGCTCAACTAATTTTTTGTGTTTTTTTTTTTTGTGTGTGGTGATGGGGTTTTGCCATGTTGCCAGGCTGTTCTCAAACTCCTGAGCTCAGGATCCACCCACTTCCCAGCCACCCAAAGTGCTAGGATTGCAGCTGCAAGCCATTGCACCTGGCCTCATTTTAAATTTTAATGTAAAGGCTGAGCCCATGGCTCACACCTGTAATCCCAGCACTTTGGGAGGCCGAGGCAGGTGGATCACCGAGGTCAGGAGTTCGAGACCAGCCTAACCAATATGGTGAAACCCTTTTCTACAAAAAATATAAAAATTTGCCGGATATGGTGGCGGGCGCCTGTAATCCCAGCTACTCAGGAGACTGAAACAGGAGACTCCCTTGAACCCGGGAGGCGAAGGTTGCAGTGAGCCGAGATCACAGCACTGCACTCCAGCCTGGGCAACAGAGCAAGACTCTGTCTTGAGAAAAAAACAAAATTAGCCAGGTATGGTGGCACACCCCTGTTCAATCCCAGGTTCAAGCAATTCTCCTGCCTCAGCCTCCGGGGTAGCTGGGACTACAGACACACGCCAACCATGCCCAGCTAATTTTTTTTGTATTTTTAGTAGAGACGGGGTTTCACCATGTTGGCCAGGATGGTCTCGATCTCTTGACCTTGTGATCCGCCCACCTCGGCCTCCCAAAGTGCTGGGATTACAGGCTTGAGCCACTGCGCCTGGCCCCTAGAATAAGTTCTTCATTGCCAGGTGTGGTGGCTGACACCTGTAATCCCAGCAGTTTGGGAGACTGAGGCAGGTGGATCATCCAAGGTCAGGAGTTCAAGACCAGCCTGAACAATATAGTGAAACCGTGTCTTAAAGAAAAAAATAAGTTCTTGATTTTATTGTCCTATAGCATTGTGTCTTAAGAGCATTACAAGGTTGGAAGAAGCAGGGAATAGCACTCAATTATAAAACAGAATAATCAGTTTCTAAAGGAGTCTTTATTTGTCCTGCTGGCAGCAGCCCTCTTCAAACACATGTCTTACTAATATGGTTTTAACTATAATGGAGATGTGCTCACTTTGGCAGCACATACACTAAATGTAATGGAGATAAATTTGAATTTAAGATAAAATTTTCCCAAATGTCTTATTAAAATTGGACTTGTTTTGGAAATTAAAAAACAAAAAAAAATGTATGTATGTGTATATATATATAATATATATATATATTTTATATATATATTATATATAATATATATATTATATATATATATAATATATGTATAAAGAAAAATATAAAGTTTGTGACTTTCTCCTTTATATGAAAGTGCCAAGTTTTAGACTATGTGCTAAAATTCAGCCACCTTGCTTTCTGTGAGATTAATTTTCCTGCCTGGCAAGGTGGCATTTAGCAAAACTGGCAATATGCATTATTCATCAATATCTTTATTTTTCCAAATAATGACAGTTATAATGGCTTAACCTTGTGACAGACACTTCAAACAATACAGACTAACATATGTGAGTTGATATTCTGGCTCTGCAATTTACCAGCTTGGACTTGGGCAAGTTTGCTGAGCCTCTCAGGCTAAGTACTTAGCTTGCAGTATTGTTGAAAGATTAAATAAGATCCATTAGGCATTTTCACCACCACCTCACTGTCATTTCTCCCCATCCTAACACTGGCTTCCATTTCTTCCTGCCAGCATTGCTGCCATCTCAGGTGTTCTGCTTCACAGTTCAAACTTCCTCCCACAAACTGACCATTCCTCCTCCTCCACAGACTCATCTCCAGTTGAGGTCTTGGGATTAAGGGAAAGAATATGGTTAACATATAGAAAGGTACAAAACACCTATCAGATAAATTAATGGCTCAGTGATGTGGCAGGAATAACTCTCCACCATTGCCCTCAAAGCGGAATCAAAAAGGACACGGATAAGTGGGCTCTTTCAACTGACAGCAAAGAATACAGGATAAGTGGAACAAACGATCTCTAGCCCAAGCTTCATTAGACAATGCTAACCTTGGAGCACAGCAGGGCTACATCAGCAGGAATAAGGTAGCAACTCCTAACACTAAATGTAATGAATTAGGAGTAAAACTGCCTGTATTTAAATCCCAGCTCCACCATTTGCGTGTAATCTCTCTAAGCTTTGGACTTTCCATCTGTGAAATGCAAATAATAATAGTACTAATAGTACTGATGTATTTTTCTGTTATTGTAAGACTTTTTTCTTTTTTTTTTTTGAGGCAGTCTCGCTGAGTCACCCATGCTGGAGTACAATGGCTGGATCTCGGCTGGATGCAACCTCCGCCTCCCAGGTTCAAGTGATTCTCCTGCCTCAGCCTCCTGAATAGCTGGGACTACAGGCATGTGCCACCACACCCGGCTAATTTTTGTATTTTTAGTAGAGATGGGGTTTCACCATGTTGGCCAGGCTGGTCTCAAACTACTGACTTCAGGTAATCTGTGCACCTCGGCCTCCCAGAGTGCTGGGATTACAGACATGAGCTGCCATACCTAGCCTGTAAGGCTTATTAGAGCAGTTTTTTGTTTGTTTTTTTTGTGAGGTTTTTTTTTTTTTTTTTTTTTTTTTTTTGAGACAGGGTTTTCACTCCCATAGCCCAGGCTAGAGTGCAGTGGCATGATCTGGGCTCACTGCAACCTCCACACCTCCCGGGCCCAAGCGATTCTTGTGTACCACTGTACCCCACTAATTTTTGTAGAGATAGGGTTTCTGCTATATTGGCTAGGCTGGTCTCGAACACCTGACCTCAGATAGTAGTCCACCCACCTCAGCCTCTCAAAAGTGTTGGAATTACAGGTGTAAGCCACCTTGCTGGCTTTTTGTTTTTTTGTTTTTTGAGAAACAGACTTGCTCTGTCACCCAGGCTGGACTGCAGTCATGCAATCTCATCTCACTACACCCTCCACCTCCTGGGTTCAAGCGATTCTCCTGCCTCAGCTTCCTAAGTAGCTGGGACTATAGGGGTGCACTACCACACCCAGCTAATTTTTGTATTTTTTAGTAGAGATGGGGTTTCACTACATGCCAGGCAGGCTGGTCTCGAACTCCTGACATCAGGTGATCTGTCTGCCTCAGCCTCCCAAAGTGCTGGGATTACACGCATGAGCCACCGTGCCTGGCCAGCTTATTAGAGTTTTTGTAAGAATGAAATTGCAGCCAGGTGTGCTGGCGAGTGCCTGTAGTCCCAGCTACTCGGGAGGCTGAGGTAGGAGGATTGCTTGAGCCCAGGAGTTCTGGGCTGTAGTGCCCCATGCCGATCGGGTGTCCGCACTAAATTCAGCATCAATATGGTGACCTCCTGGGAGCAGGGGACTACCAGGTTGCCTAAGGAGGGGTGAACAGGCCCAGGTCAGAAACAGAGCAGGTCAAAACTCTGGTGCTGATCAGTAGTGAGATAGAGCCCGTGAATAACCACTGTGCTCCAGCCTGCACAACATAGCGAGACTCTGTCTCTTTAAAAAAAAAAAAAAAAAAAAA
>PVKV010038812.1:0-13594 GCA_004027835.1 Alouatta palliata | reverse complement strand
TGTTTTTGTTTTTGTTTTGAGACAGGGTCTTGCTCTGTTGTTCAGGCTGAGTGCAGTGTTGTAATCTCGGCTCACTGCAACCTCCGCCTCCCAGGTTCAAGTTATTCTCCAGTCTCAGCCTCCCGGGTAGCTAGGATTACAAGCGCACACCACCACATCTGGCTAATTTTTGAATTTTTAGTAGAGCTAGGGTTTTGCCTTGTTGGCCAGGCTGGTCTTGAACTCCTGCCTCAAGCCATTCACCCACCTCAGCCTCCCAAAGTGCTGGGATTATAGGCGTGAGCCACCACCATGCCCAGCCCTTGAAATGTATAAGCTTTGAGGAAAATGTTTAAATATCCCAAATCTACAGTATCCTTACTAAGGCCAGGGCTGGAGGAAAGGGCAGCCAGTCTCAGCTAGCCTTGCCAACCCCCTGCTGTGAGCAGGTGACATGAATGTCTGTGCCTAGTCTGGATGCTGCATGTGTCCTGGTACACTCAGGGGAGCTCTGAGACCAGGGAGGAGGGGTATGGATATGCTGCCTCACTCATATGCTGGAACTTTCTGTAAATCCACCTATTAAATGACACCTCCCAAGAGCAGTTTATCATCATGATTCTAAACTTAATACTGAGCAAATACTGAGGTATTCCCACGTTGGCGGGACTCTGCACTATGTTCTTTATGATCTCATTTGTCTCCAGCATCCTCAGAGGACATGCCTTTAAGATGTACCTTTTATTTTTAATCATTTTAGAGAGAGGGTCTTGCTCTGTCACCCAGGCTGGAGTACAGCGGCATGATCGTGGCTCACTGCAGTTTCAACCTCCTCCTGGGCTCAGGTGATCCTTCCACCTCAGCCTCCCACGTAGCTGGTACCGCACCGCCACACCCAGCTGTGTTTTTCATTATTCTGTAGAGATGGCAACAGGTTCTCATGACGTTGCCCAAACTGGTCTCAAAACTCCTGAGCTCAAGTGATCCTCCTGCCTCAGACTCCCAAAGTGCTGAGATTACAGGAGTGAGCCACAGTGTCTGGCCTATTGTGTACCTCGTTCAGAAAAGGAGAGACAGACTAGCCCAGGGAAGGCCCCACCCCAGGTCAGAGAGCCAGATTCTAACCCAACTGTCCTGGGGATGAGTGTTCTACCCCGCACGCCGATCACAGTGGGTCTGCACAGACCCATACCCTTCTCAGCTGGCTCTGTTCCTGCTCCCAGGAGCACCTGCGACCTGTCCCCAGGCACACACACACTTCCAGAGCCAAAGCGCACGGACACTTGGCACGCAACTCTTCCCCTAGCAGTAAGTTCAAAAACAACCTTGGTAAATATTTTTCTGAGGGAGAACGTTGTCATTCCCACGCCACCTCCCGCCTCCTGCAGCCGTGAAAATAACCAGATGTGTATGGGTTTCTCACTGGCCCCTGGAAACCTCCGCCAGGGCCTAGTGTCCACTCCTGGCCTAAAACAAACAAGGGCCCCAAGCCAGAGGGAAGTCCCACATGCAAGGCTGTGGGATACTCACCTCTGAAACAGAGAGTGCGTCTGGGAACAGAGAGAGAGAGAGTTCTGTGAAATGGAGCCTGTCAATTTCCCAGGGAATGATCTGCTTCCGTCTGGTGGACACTGAAGGTTAAGGCAGCAAGTGCAGCTTTGCAAATTTCTATCCTTTTTGTGTTCTGTCCTGGAGAGCATTCTCCTCTTTCGGGAATAACACCTGCGTCCTTCTTGGTGCAGAGTAATTCACAGCAGGGCACGCTCCCCAGGCAAAATCCCAGACTGAATCTGTGCGTGCTGGGGGTGGGGCACAAGCAGGAGCGAAAGTTCTCCCCAACAGTCACCCGCTTACTCTGCAAAGCAGGGCAAGTAAAGCTAAAACTATCACCTACCTCTCTCCTTGGCCCAGGAGGTAGAAGAGAAAGCATGACTACCTCCCACAGAGCACACAATCCGAATTTCTCTGGTGGCTGATGACAGTAAAGCCTGTATCTTTTGGACAGGGAGTGAAGTGGAGATGGGGTAGGGAAGGTGTTACTTAAAAAGAACAAACAGGCCGGGCGTGGTGGCCCATGCCTATAATCCCAGCACTTTGGGAGGCCGAGTCAGGTGGATCACGAGGTCAGAAGTTTCAAGACCAGCCTGGCCAACATGATGAAACCCTGTCTCTACTAAAAGTACAAAAATTAGCTGGGTGTGGTGGCAGGCACCTGTAATCCCAGCAACTCAGGAGGCTGAGGCAGAGAAATGCTTGAACCCAGGAGGTGGAAGTTGGAGTGAGCCGAGATCATGCCACTGCACTGCAGCAAGACTCCATCACAAAAGAAAAAAAAAAAAGAACAAACAAACCAAGTAAGTGGATATCATTAAACAATTGAGGACTGGTTCCCTTGTCCCCTGCCAGGGCCTGCGGGGAAAGTTAAAGGCCATGTTCCTTTTAAACAAAGCCAAGTCGTCATAGCCCTCCCTGCATTTGAGACGTTGAGTTCGTCAAGGAAGCCCAGTTTCCTACGGGCACCGCCTAGGGAAGTGAATCAAAATCCCAACTGGGCCTAGCCCCAGCTGGAGCCAGGTGTCCAAACAGCTAAAAATTCATCCCCTAAAAGTAGTTTCATGACATCAGAGAGTGGGGACAGAAGGCGTGACTGAGTAAATTGCGCACGCGCACTCACGCACACACACACGCGTGCGCGCACACACACTCATGTGCACAGCAGTGAATTCACAGCTCTTCTATTCCCAAGCAACTGGGATCAAAATGTTTCCCTCTGAAGTTTCACAGGTGAGGAAAGGGGTCTGGTTTGCTTAGATCACACAAGATTGATTCTTAAGTCAGACTTGGGCTCCAAAAGGGGTGGAAGAGAGGAAGGCACCATGTCTTGCCCCCTGGCCCTCACTGGCTCTGTGCGCCCTTCTCTCTCTGCCCTCTTTACTATATTTCCATCAGGCTACCCTGCAAGGTGGGTACAGAGGCCCAGATGTCTAGGCCAAGTTTATTTGGCTACTCCCATGCCCAGAACAAGGAAAGAAGGCAAGCAAGGCTGGGCACAACGGCTCACACCTGTAATCCCAGAACTTTGGGAGGCCGAGGTGGGCCAATCACAAGGTCAAGAGATCAAGATCATCCTGGCCAAGACCAAGACCATCAAGACCATGGTGAAAGGTGAAACCTGTCTCTACTACAAATACAAAAATAAGCTGGGTGTGGTGACACACGCCTGTAGTCCAAGCTACTCGGGAGGCTGAGGCAGGAGAATCACTTGAACCCAGGAGGCAGAGGTTGCAGTGAGCCGAAATCACACCACTGCACTCCAGCCTGATGACACAGCAAGACTCCATCTCAAAAAAAAAAAAAAAAGAAAGAAAGAAAAGAAGGCTAATCCAAAGTGGAAAGGAGCTGGTGCGGTGACTCATGCCTGTCTGTAATCCCAGTACTTTGGGAGGTTGAGGCAGGAGGATCGCTTGAGCCTAAGAGATCAAGATCAGCCTGGGCAATATAGTGAGACCTCATCTCTACAAATAATTTTTAAAATTAACAAGGCATGGTGGCGCATGCCTGTGGTCCCAGTGACACAGGAAGCTGAGGCAGGAGGATCTCTTGAGCCCAGGAGGTCAAGGCTGCAGTGAGCCATGTCACAAACTGTACTCCAGCCTGGGTGACAGAGGGAGACCCTGCCTCAACAACAACAACACATAAAGCGGAAGGGGCTACCTGGAGCCTCAAGACATGACTCTAGGTAAAATCACCACCATCCTCCCACCTTGGATTTCCCATCTGGAAAGTGGGTACAGTGCCAGTTAGAGCCTCCCTCCCTCTGGAGCATGGCAATAGTGCAGCTCCTAGGGAGAGGCAAAGTCAGGGTCACAGGATCCAGAGATCCTGTCCCAGGAGCTGTTGCCTTTCTTGTTTTTTTTTTTTTTTTTTAGAGGCAGGGTCTCGCTATGTTGCCCAGGCTGAAGTGCAGTGGCTATTCACAGGCACGGTCCCACTACTGATCAGCACAGGAGTTTTGACCTGCTCCGTTTCCAATGTGGGCCGGTCACCCCTCCTTAGACAACGTGGTGGTCCCCTGCTCCTGATTGGTCACCATATTGATGCCGAATTTAGTGCAGACACCTGATCGGCATAGCACACTACAGCCCAGAACTCCTGGGCTCAAGCGACCCTCCCACCTCAGCCTCCCAGTAGCCGGGACTATAGGCACGTGCCACTGCGCCTGGCACCTTTCTTGTTTTCCCTTACAGCCTAGTCTGTGCTGGCACAAGGCCTAGAGATGCACAGTATGGGGAGCTGATGCCACCCCCAGGGCTGGATGCTGGGGTCAGGGCCAGGCTGGGGCTGAGTACACGGTGCTCTATGACCAGGGACTAGGATGTTCTCTGCTCTTCTTTTTTTTTATTCCTTCATAAGCCAAATTTATGTTTGAAGCCAGTGTTTTTTACTTTTTAAAAGTTTATTATTTTCATATTTATTTAAAGATAGAGTGGGCCAGGCATGGTGGCTCATGCCTGTAATCCCAGCACTTTGGGAGGCCGAGGTGGGTGGATCACAAGGTCAGGAGTTTGAGACCAGCCTGGCCAACATGGTGAAACCCAGTCTCTACTAAAAATATAAAAATTAGCTGGCACGGTGGCACGTGTCTATAGTCACAGCCACACAGGAGGCTGAAGCAGAACTGTTTGAATCTGGGAGGTGGAGGCTACAGTGAGCCGAGATCGCACCACTGCAGTCCAGCCTGGACAACAGAGCAAGACTATCTCAATAAATAAATAAATAAAAATGGCCAGGCGCAGTGGCTCATGCCTGTAATCCCAGCACTTTGGGAGGCCAAGGCTGGTGGATCACCTGAGATCAGGAGTTCAAGACCAGCCTAACGATCATGGTGAAATTCTGTCTCTACAAAAAATACAAAATTCGCTGGGTGTGGTAGGGCATTTCCTGTAATCCCAGCTACTCGGAAGGATGAGGCAAGAGAATCACTTGAACCTGGGAGGCGGAGGTTGCAGTGAGCCGAGATCGCGCCACTGCACTCCGGCCTGGGCAACAAGAGTGAAATTTTGTCTCAAAATAAATAAATAAAAACAAAAAAATAAAGATAAGGTCTTATTTTGTCATCCTGGCTGCAGGGCAGCAGCACAATCAAAGCTCACTATAGTCTCTCAAACTCCTAGGCTTAGCGAGTAGTACCCACCTCAGCCTCCCAAGTAGCTGGAACTACACGTGCACACCACCATGACTGGCTAACTATTAAACTGTATGTAGAGACAGGGCCTCATTATGTTGCCCAGGCTGGTCTTGAACTCCTGGCTTCAAATGATCCTCCTACCTCGGCCTCCCAAAGTGCTGGGATTACGCGCGTGAACCATTATGCTGGGCCATCCCTTGTCCCCTGCTCTTTAAAAGCCACACAGGCATCACCTTCCTCTGCATCCCAGGGTCGTAATGTCAGAGCTAGAGAAACACTCGATGTCATGTGATCTCAGCCCAACAAGCAGTCAGAGAACCAGGCACCGCCATGCCTTCTTTGGCATCTAGAACTGTGGTCCCCACTCATCTCCAACCCTGTGGGGCCTGAGTGCCCACATACGCCTGGCCCCAGCTGCTGCACCCCTCCTGGTTGATGGACAGGGAAGGGGAGGCATCTGATCTGCAGTGAGAAAGGGCCGAGGCCAGCAAAACCCCCAGAGACCCCAGGACACCACAGGACATGTGCCCATGGCCCCCCTCACGTTACCCAGGAATCCATGGTGTCCCTGCCTGTCCCCTGAAGCCAAATGCATGAGAACAGCCCCCTCCATCCATCCCCAATGGCTCAGAACATCCACACTGTCCAGCTAGGTTCCCTCTGCAGATGTGGCCACACACACCCCTCAGTCCCATGACACCAGCAGTCCTGGGGCCGAAATCACCCAGCTTTAGACCATGGGAAATACTAAACAGGAGGGCCCTTGGGAGCCACTGGGTCTGCTCCACATTCACCGATGAGGAAACTGATACCTGCAAGAAGGACAGTGGGTTGTGTCTGGATAGAGCATCTCTTTCTTTTGCAAACCCATTTTCCTTTTCTCCCCACTCCTCAGCTCAACATTCAACTCAGATGGCCCCTGCTGGGTTTCTTCACCATGCCTGCCACTACCCCTGTGCACACATGCCACACCCATACATAAACACCCAGCACTTAATTGACAGGAGGCCCCAGGGCCAGTTATAGCGGGCATGTGAACATGATTGCCCGAGTGCCTGTAGCACTGAGAGATGGGATTCTGTGTGAACAGGACCAGACTTCCAGATTCACCCAGGGCTGAAAAGCCTGAGAATTTCCCTGCCCAAGTGCAACCTCCATAGGATGCAGAGTCAGCCTCCTAGCCTGCCCTTCCCCAGAAGCCCACCCACAGCACAAGCTCTCTAGAACCCGGGCCACAGAGAAGCAAAACCCAGGATGGCCTCAGGACAAGAAGCAACTTTTTGGATGGTGCGCTCGGCGCCTCCAGACGGGGAGGCCTAGGCAGGAGTCAGGACAACGCAGGCCTGGAGAGGGAGCACCAGGGCCCAGCGCCTCCCTCCCCCCCACCCCCACACGCCCTACATCACGCTCAGCAGTGCCTCCTAGGGCAGAGTGCAGGGCTGCATCTGGCTGAGCAACGAGCATCTCCCCTCATTGTCCCACCTGTGAGTAGTGCCTTAGGTGCCAGCTGGAGCTCAAAAATCACATGTAAGCTGGTGGCTTAACAAACAAGCACACAACCACCTCAGCCACCAACTCCTAGGAACAGTGACAGCATGAAGGTGGATGAGACCCATGCACTCAGCAGGCCCTGTTCAGAACTGTCCGTGAGCCACTCTGACAGTGCTAGCTACCAGAACACCCTGGAATCCCCTTCTCCAAGCTGCTGGAGCAGGACGACAGGATGACAGGACTCAGGATCTGGAACAGCGCCGCAATGCTGTCAGGGTCAGGGACGCAAAGCAGCAGGGGGCAGAGGCACAACAGGAAAGAGCCAGCCGCAGGCAACTAGCAAACAATGTCTGCCTCCATCTCCGCAGAGATCAAACGTCAAAAACACACACTTCCATAGTTCTTTCAACAGAGCCTCTGACTTCTGGCTAAGAAGCGACACCACTGCAAAGACTCTTAAGGGGCCACCAACCTTGAATGTAACTTGTTCCCAATGGACTCTGGTGCAAGCAGCCTTCAAACTGGTCACAACCTGCCATGTCATTTCCTATAAATCCCCTAAGGTCGGAGGGCCCTCTGAGGTTTCATTTTTTTTTTTTGGAGGTGGGTGATGGAGTCTCCCTCTGTCACCAGGCTGGAGTGCAGTGGCACAATCTCGGCTCACTGCAACCTCCACCTCCCAGGTTTAAGCAATTCTCCTGCCTCAGCCTCCTGAGTAGCTGGGATTACAGGCACCAGCCACCACGCCTGGCTAATTTTTGTATTTTTAGTAAAGATGGGGTTTCACCATGTTGGTCAGGATGGTCTCAAACTCCTGACCTCAGGTGATCCGCCTGCCTCAGCCTCCCAAAGTGCTGGGATTACAGGTGTGAGCCACTGTGCCCGGCCTGAGGTTTACTTTTCATTTCAGCTAGACACACATGGGTGTGTTTTTATAGTTAATGCTTTTCCAGCTTGGCCTTTACATAGGACTGTCTGGGCTTTAGAACTCCAAGTCCCACATCCCAGGATCACCTGTTAATACTGGGTAAACTGGGACAGGTGGTCACTCTACCTCACAACAGTATTTCCCCCAAAATATCCTGAGGAAACACAAGTGTTTCGCAAGATGTCGACTGATATTCTACTAAAAAGAGGAAGCCAGAAAGGAAATGGTCCCATGGTTAAAGTATACTTGGGGAATGATGGGTTAAAAAAGGTAATAAGTAATCCTTCTTAGAGGACATTTCAAAGCATGTAAGATCATAATGTATTTTGACCTTCTAAGAAGGGAAATGTATTCATTTTATTAAATATTCATTGAGAGCATAACTATTAAAATCTCGAGGACTACAAAGTGTTCATGCTGGATGGTGTGGAATGCAGCCTGCTTTATAGAATATAAAAGTCAAATAAAAAACCCCATATGGTGCTAGCCCAGATTTACCACGTGGGTAAACTGAGGCACTGAGCAACGCCCCCAAGGCAAATCTGTGAGTTCTTCCTACCTTCCCTTCCTATCTTCCTCCCACCTTTTGTCCTTGTGAGGAAATATTCCTTTCCCTAGTTGCTGGGTTGCAGCCCCATGCACCTCCCCCAGGCCCTCCCTTTCCTGAGAAGGAGAATGTAGAGCTGGCCACAGAAAGGTCAACATAGAGCTTCACCACCTGGTTCGATGGTGTCAAGAGGAATTTGGTGCAAGCGTTGGGGTAGGCTCAGGGTTGGAGGATCTGAGAAAGGAAAGTGAAAGAGAGACTCGGATCCCAGGGCTAGGAGGGAGTGTACAGTGCGCCTGGCCAGGAGCCGATTAGCCAATCACAAGAGCATTTATCCAGGTAGAAAGAGAGCCAGGAGGTGGAAGACTGATTTAACTGTGTAGCTAACCACCTCAGCGGCTCCAGGATCAGGGTGCAGGTGACTTCAGAAAGCCTGTTTTTGGCTGGGCACGGTAGCTCACGCCTATAATTCCAGCACTTTGGGAGGCTGAGGTGGGCATATCACTTGAAACCAGGAGTTCGAGACCAACCTGGCCAACATGGGGAAACCCTGTCTCTGCTAAAAACCCAACAATTAGCAGGTGTGGTGACAGGCACCTGTAATCACAACTACGGGGGAGGCTGAGGTGAGAGGACCACTTGAACTCGGGAGACGGAGGTTGTAGTGAGCCAAGATCGTGCCACTGCACTCCAGCCTGGGCGACAGAGTGAGACCCTGTCTCCCCCAAAAAAGTCTGTTTTGACTGAAAGCCCCAAAGTGAAGGGCAGCGGTCCCTAGGGCTGGGCTGAGGAGCACCAGGCAGCAACAGGAAGACAGGGCTGGCCATCTCAACTGCTTCTTAGCTAAGCCCACCCTGGCCACCTTTATGTGGAACTGCTGTCTGAAACTAACCCGCCTCCCCACACCAGCACCCCCAGCCTGAGTAATGGGGAAGGGCCTTGAAGAAGAAAGCCTGGCCCTGTGAGGTCGCAGGACGCTGCTCTAGCATGGTGTGGTGGGTGGGGTAACAGCGTATGTTGACTCACACCTCACGCTGGGCTCGGGCTGATGCCAATACAAGAAATAAAATCAACATGTGTGGATGCTTTCTGCATATCAGACGGCAACCACCTACATGATTTTTTTTTTGAGACAGAGTCTAGCTCTGTCGCCTAGTGTAGAGTGCAGTGGTGCGATTTCAGCTGACTGCATCCTCTGCCTCCCAGGTTCAAGTGATTCTCCTGCCTCAGCCTCCCGAGTAGCTGGGATTACGGGTGCCCACCACCATGACTACCTAATTTTTTTTGTATATTTGGTAGAGACAGGGTTTCACTGTGTTGACTCCTGACCTTGTGATCCGCCTGCCTCAGCCTCCCAAAGGGCTGGAATTACAAGCGTCAGCCACCATACCCGGCCTTACATGATCACATTTAGCCCTTGCTGTGGAGGAGGGCACAATGCCTATTTTCCCTCCGGAGAAGCCCGGGTGAAGGAACAAGACTGAGATCACAAGGCTAGCAAGTGCTGAAGCTGTGGCTAAATCCAAGCCTCTTAGCTGCAGAGGAGTCGAGGGCATCAGCAGAAATTTCCATTTTTCTTCCCTTCACCATCACAGCAAAACTTTTTTGTCAAAGGATTTTTTTTTTTTTTTTTTTTTAGACAGAGTCTTGCTCTGTTGCCTAGGCTGAAGTGCAGCGGCGCGATCTCTGCTCACTGCAACCTCCGCCTCCCAAGTTCATGTGATTCTCCTGCCTCAGCCTCCTGAGTAGCTGGGACTACATGCACACGCCACCACGCCTGGCTAATTGTTGTATTTTTAGTAGAGAAGGTGTTTCACCGTCAGGCTGGTCTGAACTCCTGACCTCCTGATCCACCCACCTCAGCCTCCCAACATGCTGGGATTACAGGCGTGAGCCGCCACGCCAGAGACCTATCATACAGAACAGTTAAAGGTAGGCCTTCGTGAAGAGGGTGATGTAAAACTCCCCCTAAATTGGCCTCCTCTTCATTTTCCTCTCCAGATATGCACCCCAAGCCCTAGGTGGCCCCCACGGCAGCTCACAGAATACCTCCTGCAGGTTTCAAAGCCACTGGCCCTAGCTGCTGCTGTCAATGAAGTCTCATAGCCCAAACCCCTAAGACAGTATCTACTTGGCCCTGCACTCACCCGCTCTGAATGAAGCGAGAGGGAGAGATGGGGAACAGAAACACTTCTTCCCTATCCACAGACCAGTGGGGGAACCCACGTCTTCCCACTACCTACCCTGGCCAAGGCCTCGCTCATAGGGGCCCTGGGACACCTCAGCTCCCTGTTGCAGCTCAAGACCCAATTAGGAAGGAGCCAAGTTTCTTTGTGCATTACCAGGAACTACTCCTCAGGACCAGGAGGCTATAGCCACGTAACCCTAACCGGAGGGCTAGGCGGGACCAGACTGCCTGAGAGGCATGTTTCACTCATGTAGAGGCGAAGCTGATCTGACCAGCAAGGTGAGGACGGAGGCCTGCTACAGAGAAGCCCAAGGTTGGCAGGGACTGATTTTGCAGTAGCATTTGCCAGTCACCTGTTCCAAATATCCATTTTCTGCTTCTTTTTGTTTTTTTGAAATGGAGTTTTGCTCCTGTTGCCCAGGCTGGAGTGCAATGGCACGATCTCGGCTCACCGCAACCTCTGCCTCCTGAGTTTAAGCGATTCTCCTGCCTCAGCCTCCTGGGTAGCTGGGTTTATAGGTACCTGCCACCATGCCTGGCTAATTTTTGTATTTTTAGTAGAGACAGGGTTTCTCCATGTTGGTCAGGTTGGTCTCGAACTCCCAACCTCAAGTGATCGCCTTGGCCTCCCAAAGTGCTGGGATTACAGGTGTGAGCCACCACATCCAGCCTCTGCTGCTTCTTTGTAACTGAACCACTGTTTTTCAGTTAGACAACTGGGTGCCTGAAATAAAAACTACTCTTCCCTAAGTTCTCTTTCCTGCCTCCCTTTCAGCTAGAGTGGCCACATGCTAACTTCTGTTCAACGAAATGTAACTGAAGTGTCACGTGGTTTCTGGGAGGTGCACTCAAAAGGAACCACATGCTTCTTGTTCCTTCCTTCTTCCTGATGGCTGCAACCCCAGCAGCCATCTTGGACCATGAGGCCACATGTGAATGGTGACAGAACCACCATACCAGCCCTCTGAACTTCAATGATATGAGTGAGACATAACTGACGCCTGTCTTATTTAATCCACTAATTCTTTTTAGTTGCTATGAGCAGCTAAATTAAGTTCAACACTTTGGGAGACCAAGGCGGGTAGATCACGAGGTCAGGAGTTCAAGACTAGCCCGACCAACATGGTAAAACCCCATCTCTACTAAAAATACAAAAATTAGCTGGGGGTGGCAGTGCCTGCGCCTGTAATCCCAGCTACTCAGGAGGCTGAGGCAGGAGAATCGCTAACAAACAGAAGCCCTGATCCTCAGCTGAAGGATCCTTTTGATGGGGACAGCACAGGAGACAGATGCTGCTGCACCTCCCGCAGCCACTCCCTGCTTCCTACCAGGAGTCCCTGCTCCCTCCTGCCCACATGCCTGCTCTCCCAGGACCCAGGGCCAGCCCCCACCTGCCACCTCCTTCTGGAATCAGGTTAAGAGCCTTAACTTGTTGGAGAGCACAGGCTGGCAGGCAAGACATTAAGTTCTAAGCCAGCCCTGCCACCCACACACTAACCCACTCATTTGGCCAATATTTATGGAACAGCTACTTTGTGCCAAGTGCTATTCTAGATGTTGGCTATTCTAGATGCTATTCTAGATGGGGCTACAGTTCTGAAGAATGGAAGTGCCTGCCCTCACTGAACTTACAGTCTAATGGGGGAGAGCCAGACAGACAAAGCAAGGAACACACATCAGGTGACGAGTGCTGTGGAGAAAATACAGGTGCATAGTGGGAACAGGGTGTGCTAGGGGTAGGTGGTTTCTAAGGAGAACAGCTCCGGAAGTGCTCTTTGAGAAGGTGATATTCATGGGAAGAGCTGAAGTAAGTGAGGGAGTGAACCACATACATATTTGGGAGAAGAGCTGGTTGTGTGATCTACTACAAGTCCTTGCATCTGTGCCTCAGTTTCCCCTCTCTGAAATGGTCTGTGAGATAAAGGTTATCCAAAGGCAAGCTACCCCAGCTGGAAGGCTCTGTGGTTCCAATCGGTGTGCTGGGAATAGGCTGGCATGGGAACCTGGCTGGACACAAAGGGCCTCAGTCCTCAGGCAGAGCTCCATGAATTTCACGTAAGAAGGAGCTGTGGCTTCAGCCTCACACACAGCCAATACGTTCAAGAATTACAGAGTGCGCTCCTCACGGGCTTAACTGCTGTCCCTTCTACCTGACCGGGGTCAGGTAGCTGGAAAGTAAGAGAGCAGACAGCTTAAGACCCCTGTCAGTCCACACATCCCTAGGGGCCTGGCTCTGGGAGGCCACTGCACCCCAATCCAGGGGTCAGAAAGCATGCCTCTCTCAGCCGATGCTTGGAATTCTCTTTCCCCTGAGTGGAGGTACACTGCCTTCCGGCCATGACAATTGGCGGACGAGGTGCCACCCTGCACCCTGGCCCTGGGAAGTGTGAGGTGGCTGACCCAAGGGGAATAAGGCTACAAAGGAAGAGAGGGTGGTGGTGGTGTGTGTCGGGGAAGGGGGTGGGGATGGTGGGAGGTGGCCCAGTGGCCAACCTTAGCTGAGGGTCTGTGCTTGCTGCTGCTCCATTGGTTCAGGGTGGGGCCACGACTCAGAGACAATGCAAGAGCTTGGGATACGGGAGATATGGGCAGGGGCCCCTGATGAATCTGCAGCTGAACGCAGCATTTTGTGCAACCAGCTATCATGCTATCATTTCTTTTCTTTTTTTTTTTTAAGTAGAGATGGGGTTTCTCCATGTTGGTCAGGCTGGTCTTGAACTCCCAACCTCAGGTGATCTGCCCACCTCGGCCTCCCAAAGTACCAGGATTACAGGTGTGAGCCACTGCGCCCAGCCCCGCAAACATTTCTTAACCACCTAGTTGACTAGAGGCCGTGGACACGACGGGGTCCTCGGCCAGTGGGCCAGTGGCAAACATAGGCACAATGCATGGTGGCCAGCGCTATGGCACAGTATTCCAGGTACCCTTAGGAGCCTAACTATTAAATAGCAAAGTGGCCCAAAGCCTCAGTTTACCCTGATGGCAGAGGGGTGGGGAGAGAGATGTGTGCACAGTATAGGTTTGTCACCATCCTAAAAATCCTTTTTTTTTTTTTTTTTTGAGACGGAGTTTCACTCTTGTTACCCAGGCTGGAGTGCAATGGCGCGATCTCGGCTCACCGCAACCTCCGCCTCCTGGGTTCAAGCAATTCTCCTGCCTCAGCCTCCCGAGTAGCTGGGACTACAGGCGCGCGCCACCATGCCCAGCGAATTTTTGTATTTTTAGTAGAGACGGGGTTTCACCACGTTGACCAGGATGGTCTCGATCTCTTGA
>PVKV010038811.1:0-13600 GCA_004027835.1 Alouatta palliata | reverse complement strand
CGCCCGGCTATTTTTTTTTTTTTAACTACCAACACTCACTTTTTATTTAGGTGAATAATTATAACTTAGGTTACTGACTGCTTGACACAAATGAAATCTTTGTGCCAGACTTTCCCCTAGTCAATACTGATTCTTTTAAATTGAGGCACAATTTACATATGATATGGTACATAAGATGTATAGTTTGATCAGTTTTCATAAGTGCATACAATCTTGCCACTGTCATTCTGATTAAGATACAGAAGATGTCTATCCTCTCATCCCAGAAAGTTCCCTTGTGCCTCTTTCTAGTCAATCCTCCTTCAAGGATCGCTCTTATTTCCTTCAGCATAGATAGTTTTTGTCTCTTCTAGAGCTACCATATATAAATGGAATCATACAATGCATACTCTTTTTTTGGTCTGCCTTTTTGGGTCTGCATAATTTTGAGATTCATGTGTGTTATTGTGTATATCATGGACATGTATACTTTATTTTTCTTTCCCTTGAGTAAATATTTAGGGATCCCAGCCTGGGCAAACATGGCAAAACCCTGTCTCTACAAAAAAATATAAAAAATTAGCCAGGGCTGGTGGAGCATGCCTGTATTCCCAGCTACTTGGGAGGTTGAGGTGAGAGGATCACTTGAGCCCAGGAGGTTGAGGCTGCAGTGAGCTGTGATGGTGCCACTATACTCCAGCCTGGGCAACAGAGTGAGACCTTGTCTCCAAAAAAGAAGGAAAAAAAAAGAATAAATGTTTGGAGATGGAATTGTTAGGTCATAGGGTGGATGTATATTGTGCCTTACTTTAAAAATATAAATATATTTTTATTGTTAAAGCCTTATTTGAAAATTTAGGAGGGAAAGTCACCCATAATCCTATTCCCTATTGCAGAGCCTCTGGCTAACAGAGCCCTTAGCCACTAAGCCCTTTTCACATAGTGATTGATCATGGTGCTCATACCTTTTTCATACGATGAATGTTGCTGTGCTAAGGAGAATGTTCACAGCAAGAGCTGTGGTAGGCTGTGCCTCTCTGTGGTAGGCAAAATGAGCCAGTAAGCAAAGTTGTTACTCATATACCCTTTTATATCACTCTCTATTATGTAATTTTGAATAAACATGTTAGAAAGGAAAAGGTGATAAATAAGTAAAATAATTTTTCCTATTGTAAAAGTAATGTTTTCAATTAAGAAAATACGAAAAATTAAGTTGGAAGCAGAACAAAGACCTTCCATATACCACTGCGAACTAAACTGTAGACCTTATTTGAACTTCACCCATTTTTCCTGTATTGTTCTTTTTCTACTCCAGAATCCAATCTCACATTTCATTTATTTGTTCTCTCTTCTTAGTCTCCCTCAATCTGTGACAATTGCTACTTTCCTGGCTTTCATGACCTTGAACTTTTGATGCATAGTGTTTAATTGTTTTTAAAATGTCTTTTAATTTGGGTTTGTCTAATTTTTTTTCATGATTAGATTGACGTTATGCATTTTCAAAAAAAAAATCACTCAAGTGATATTTCTGATTGTGTCTTTTTCAGTATATCGGGGGGTGCCTGATGTTGAGCTGGTTTATTACTGGTGGTGTTAACTGTGATTATTTTGTTAAGGTGGTGTCTGCCAGGTTTCCATCTTCAAAGTTACCGTTTTTCTTTTTTTTTTTAAATTGATGAATATTTTGGGGGAGATATTTTGAGGCTGTGCTGCTGTTTCTCCTCAAACTTGCACCCGATGATTTTAGCATCTATTGGTGCATCTTGCCTGAAATAGTTATTGTATTGTATTTACTCTATGGTGACTTTATACTTCCTTCATCTAACTTATTAGTTGAAATTATTCTGTGTGAAAGAGCTGTTCTGTCTTTCTCATTAGTTATTTATTCAATCATTTAATAGTATGGACTCATGGATGTTTATTCTATAGGTTATAATTCAGTACTGTAATTATTTTGTTGCTCAAATTGTTCAGCTTTGGTTATTGAAAGCCCCTTTAGGTCAACTCTTGTGTCACTTTGAAATACTTCCAGCATCTTTCGGGCAATTCTTGGTTTTCTGGCCCCACAAGATGTTCCAGGTTTATCTGGAATGAACCACTTCTCTAAAGAGACCTATGTCTTTTTTTTTTTTTTTTTTTTTTTCTGGAGAGAGATATTTATAAACCAAGACTTGGGCACTAGGTTTCTATGAGAGAAGTGGTTGATTCCAGGGTGTCCTTGCTTCTAGGTCCTCTCAGACAACAGAGACAGAAATACATGTGTGAGTCCTAACCCATACACACATACATAGACAGACACATGCACATACACCCCCCCCCCATATAATTCTGTGTTCATCTACCTTTATTTGTATGTGGAAGACCATGAGTTCATACTGATATCTCTATGCCATTCCAACTCCGTCAGTTTCATTCTTGTTTCCCTTTTTCCTTTTTTGTAACTGCTTTCCAGCAGTGAGAAACCTGGCTCTCATAAGTTACAATAAATTCATTTACTTGTTCAGTCCTAGTGTACCCATGAAGTAGTTACAGGATTCCTACCCATAGCACTGTGAGAAAGACACTTACTAACTAGAATACAGTACTTGCCTGTAGTTCTTTTTGTCTTCAGCCTTTTGGTATCTAGTCAAAACACTGTTCTCCAAAGCTAGATTAGTTATTATGTTTTCTTCCTCACTCTCTTTAGTGTGGTTTCCTCATTTATTTGTAATACAGCTGTGCTTAGTTATTACTGCCTATATTTCATTTTGTGTTCTGCACACATATTGACTGATTTTGATTGTTTATTGGGAGAATGTGACATATTACTGATTTTAAGAGTGAAAGCTGTTATACAAAAAGGCATTTTACTTGGCTTAACAAGTCAAAAAGAGCACTCTTGATTTTCTTCCCCAAACCTGCTTTTTCACCTAACCTTTTTTATCTCAGTAAGTAACACAGTCCCAAAACATGCAGCCCATTAATAAGTTCTGTTGGTTCTATTCCAAAATGTATTCAAAATAGGATTGCTTCTTGCCATATCAGCTGCTACAGCTCAGCTCTAGTGTAAGCTGTGATTTTCTGGCCTAGACTGCTGTAGCAGCCTCCCTAACTGGTCTCTCCATGTCCCTCCCTACTCTTCCTACAGTCCTTTCTTCACACAACAGTCAGAGTGATCTTTTAAACATGTGAATCAGGTCGCCCCTCTGGGCTTGGTTTGTGAGGAAGGGCCTGGCCCAGCCTGTCAGGAGCACTGAAGCTTGTTTCTTGCCATCCTTTCCATCTCAGCTTTACTCACTTCTCACCTCCAGCTGGCTAGGTGTGGGGAAGACCTGCCAGAGCCACAAAGGATGAGGTGGTTCCCATAGCCAAGAAGATGGACAAGATGGTGCAGAAGAATACAGCTGGAGCATGGGATTTGCCACAGGAGCTTAAAAATATTCAGCCTCTCGGGTAGCTGGGATTACAGGCACCTGCCACCACGCCTGGTTAGTTTTTCGTATTTTTAGTAGAGATAGGGTTTCACCATGTTGGTCAGGCTGGTTTCGAACTCCTGACCTCAAGTGATCCGCCTGTCTTGGCCTCCCAGAGTGCTGGGATTATAGGTGTGAGCCACCGCACTCGGCCACATTTTCAAAAGAATGAATTTAAAAATAATAAAATAGGCCCACTTTTTGTGGTCTATTTTAAAATTTATAATTCAAGTTTTTTGTTGTTTAAAAAAAGTGTAAATCAGATAATAGCACTCTTTTGTTGAAAATCCTTCAGTGGCTTCCCAGTAGATTCAGAATAGAATGCAAACCCCTTGTTGGCCTTTAAGACCCTTTGTGATCTGGCTCCTGCCATGTCTCTGCTGCTTGGCTCCAACAATTCAGGCCATACATTTTCTGTTTCTTGATTGCACTGAGCTGTTCCTCGTCTCAGGGCCTTGCTCTTGGCCTCCTCACTTTCTGAGACACTCCTCCCACAGACCTTGCTTGCCTGGCTGCTGTCTCAGTTCAAGTCACTTCCTGGGAGATGCTTTCCCTGAACACTTTTAACTAAAGAGGCAACTTCTACCCCCTGGTACCCTATCCCATTTTCCTTATTTTTTCTTAGCAATGTTAACTCTGAGTTTTTTTCTGTTTATTTAATTGCTTATTTATTATTTGTGTTTCCTCATTAACATACAATTTCTATAAGGAGAGAGGCTTTTCCCGCTTTGTTTCTTGCTAAAGTCTCAGTGCCTGGAGCAGTGTTTGGCCCTAGTACATACTTACTGAGCATTAAATATTCTTAAGTAAATGAATGATTCAGTTGAATTAAATGGACACACTATCAATACAAAGAATGTGAATACAGTGTATGAATTGAGTATGGCTTAATTATTTTGATTAAGCCATAGTTGTTAAAGAGTTTAATGCCCAGTTTTTTTTCTTTCAACTAGCCATGTACACCTTCATGTGATCAGCCAGGATTTTGACTCTCCTTGCCTGAAAAACAAAAAACATTGGAATTCTTTCAATACAGAATACTTCCTAGAATCACAAGGTAAACAGTGTTCTTTGGTTTTCACATTTGTTTCATTTTCTGAGCTGTTCTTGTATTTGATTTGATTGTTTCCCTGAATAACAACCTGACCTAAAAAACCTTTGTACAACTTTGTGTTCCCTATAAAGGGAGCCCTATGAAAAGAAACTGGATGATTTGGATTGTAGTATTATTGCCACTTTGCTGTGAGTTGTCTTCTTAGGGGACCTAGAAAGCTATCATGTCAGGGTCAGTGTTTTTTATTGTGACAACAGGGGGCTTAAAGGCTGTTGTGAGAATTATTGGAGCTCATGGATAAGAAAGCTGTGGACCGTTCTTTGTCTCTTCTGCCATCAGTTGGGTGGGAGCTTTGGGGCTTCCTCATGTCAGGAGTGGTGAAATAGCAGGGGGAAGGCTTTGTATATGTAGAATAAAGCATTTCCTGGTATGTATACTGTGGAGCTTAAGCATTGTGGGGTGTTCACAATGGCAGCTGTCATTTATCAAGGGCCAACCAGAGGTAAAGCCCTGTGATAAGCTCTTGCCAGAGTAACATGGATTGCCTAGAGTGTGTCCTGAAGGAGTGTATTCTTTCAAAGGTAGGTTGCTTGTATTTATAATCTGATCAAGCTCATTTTGCCTGAGGTAAGTCTAAACTCAAGCGTATGAGCTTTAGAATACCCGGCCTGGTATACTGATTGGAGTCATGGTTTTGATTTCTTTCTTTTTATTTTTTTGGTATCTCATATTGGTTTTCCAGAGTAGCTGGGACTTGACTTTTCTTCCTTGCTTACAGCTGTGATCAAGATGGTACAAGAGGCTGGTAGAGTGACTGTCCGAGATGGGATGCCTGAGCTCTTGAAGCTGCCCCTTCGTTGTCATGAGTGCCAGCAGATGCTGCCTTCCATTCCTCAGCTGAAAGAACATCTCAGGAAGCACTGGACACAGTGACTGCAGAGCCTGAACTGCTGCTGCGAGTGTGGCCGATTGGAGCAAACTGCTGGCACCTATTTTGGGTTGCTTGTGAACTTCTACTCACTTCCTAAATTAAAACATGCAGCTGTTTCTCAGCGTTTTTTCTATTATTGAGTGGCCACAACGTTGAGTTGCTCAAAGTAGTTCAGGAATTAGGAATTTGGGTTTGTCGTAGATGTATTCTCTGGTGAGGGTGGCTAGAATATACCTGACCCACCATCTTCAGGACTCATGTCAGGTCTGACCAGTGGGAGCAAAGCCATGTTCACATTGATCTAATGCATAGTATGGAAGCAGTGGGCTGGTTATATATTTCTGTTTCTTAGATTTATCCTCTACCTCTGTAGGCATAGACACCCTTTAAGCAGAGCAGCTAGAGTGGCCTCTTGTTTATCCTGAAGATACTGATGCGTCTTGTTTTCTGTTAGTCTTTTGTAATATTCTTTCCCCTTCCTTCATGGGGAGGCTTAGTTTGTCCAGTCTCTTCATGCCCTTCTATCCCAGATCACCTAAATGCTCCCTTCTCAGGAATTCTGTCTCATCAGTTCTTCACTGTGAGCAAAGAAGCCAGATGAGGGTGGAGTTTTCTTCTAAATCAAGGGTTCCTGGCTGGTGAGGAAACACTCAGCCACCTGTTCATTATGATTCAGCTATGAAGTTGTCTTGGACCTGTTGTATGAAAATAAAGTTAATTTGTTTGAGGCTCTCTCTTAAGTAGGTGAAAACTGTCGAAGTTCAGCCGACAATCACAGTGGATGTTCCAATGCATGAAAAGGTGGTTGGTGAGTGAAAAAGTTGCATAGAGCCACTACTTTATTTTTCCCTGAGAAGAAGTTTGGGTGAAATAGTTATATTTAGTTGTTTTTTGGGATAATATTAGAACTAAAGGTGAAGGGAAAACCAAAACGTTGTTTTTGATCAAATTGTGGATATATTTGGGGATGTGACTTTTCATTCAAATTGTGAGGAAAAAGGAAACACCCTTAACAAAAGCTTCTGGAGAGAAAAAGCCTCAGTCCATACAGATATTTGACCTCAATGTGTTTTACAAGCAAGATGCCACAGTGGTGACTTAGTGAGCATGGGTATAATAATAATTACATAATTAATGATCATAGTAGCTCACATTTGTCTCACTCCCATATACCCTGCATTATGCTAAACACTTTGCTCAAATGATCTCATTGAATTCTCACTGTATACAACTCTATGAGGTTAGGTACTATTATGATGCCCCTTTAATGGATGAGGATCTAATATTCCATAGTGGGTCCTGGGCACCATCCAAAATTGGTATTGATTCTGATGCATCAAACTTACTATTTTTTCTATCAGTTGGACAGTATAAATGCAAGACTAACAACAGAAGCCATAGAACCCAGGGTCCTTGGATCTGTGCTGATCAAAAGCTTTCTGTGGCATTTCATTGATTTCCCTGAGGTCATCCAGTTCCTTTAGCCCTTTTCGTCCATCTCTCACTACCCAACGTCTTTCTTCTCTTTACTCTGCTCCTTCTGCACTCCAGGAATGTAAACCTTACCTCATTAGCCCATCCATCCATAGTTCCTTCCATCTGGCTTGACGCTGGGCCTTTGGGCCTGCTTGATTGTCTGCTTCCTCTCCTGCAGTCGTTGTCTACATACCCTGTGGCTTCTGGAGGTTCTTCTCCAACCCTGCTGCAGAGGGAATGTGGCTTCATAGCCTTTTCTGTGCAGTCATCAGGTACCAGGCAGAAACTCTTGAAAATCATGGGCATATTAGTTAAGAACAGGCTCTGGATTCAGACCGGGGTCCAGTCCTGGCTCTGCTACTCAGAGCTGAGGAATCTTGGGCAAATTATTTATTTCCTCTGAACTTCAGAATTCACATATGTAAATGGGCATAACAGAGTTGGATTATAAAGATTAAATAGTCTATGTAAAGGGTTTAGCACGGTATCTGGCATGGAAAAGGACCCAATAAATGGTAACTGGAAGCCTCTGCTTTTATCTCAATGGAGGCTGGGAAGGAGGATTCACCTGATCCATGCCTCTCTCTGCATCTGAAGCCTTACCACCCCTAGAAACTTTCTAAATATGTACTCCCTGGACTCCTTAGATCAGAATTACTGGTTTCCCTTTAAAAATATAAGCACTTGGGCTTTACCCCAGAATTACTGAATCACAATCCTGAGGGCCTAGGAATCTTCATTTAAACCATTCAAGGTGAACTTTATTTTACTGAGGTTTGAGAACCACAATATAAATGAACCTTTGGCTTTAAAGCACCATGCATTTCTGAAGCTTCCAGATTTGGCTGTACCCTCCCAGGACACAAACAGCATTTTCTGGTTAGCTGCCTTGGCCTGTCATAGGCCTACCTTCCCTCTGCTGGCTCAAGGTTATTTCAGAGTCCAGGGAGACCTCTGGCATTAGGTGAAGGGGAGTCCATCATTACAGGGATCAGCCCTTCCTTTCTTCAGGAGTTTGGCAGAGCCACTTGGGCCCCTGGGTCTTAGGAGCCAGGTTTGGAGATGACTTCCCCCTCAATGGCTCCCATTCCTTCCTCATGCCCAGAGGTCAGTCCAGTGGCTTGTCTAGGACCTGTAATGAACACTACTAGCCTTAGGCTCAGAGCATAAGTATTTTTCCTCCTCTGGGTCTGTTTTTGAGATACCCAGGTACAAATGGTCCTTGTAGGGACCAGATCGTATTTGAAGTGGTCGTTAAGGATGTCTTCTGATTCAGGGACATTTTCTAGAGCCTGGCATCTCATGGTCACACAGACTGGGCATGGCTGGATATCAGAGATTCAGGACTCATCTGTCAGTGTTGGCCTAACTGCTTCCCTCAGCTTCCAACAACTCCAACTTGGAGAGAGACTTTTGCAGGACTCTGAAGATTCTACCACAGACTAATTTTTTCAAATGTGATGGAAATCGTGAAACCTGCTCTTTAGCATAATGTATATTTACACATTTTGTATATGTCATCAGAGTTTATGGAGCCACTGAAGTGCTTCTGTAGAGTCTGTGGACCTTAGTTTAAGAATCTCAAGAGAGAAGGATCATCACCTGCATCTGGGATGTACAGGAGGGGGTTCCAGGTCACTGTGGAGGACTAGGCACCCACCACCATGCCTGGCTAATTTTTGCATTTTTAGTAGAGATGGGGTTTCACCATGTTGGCCAGGCTGATCTCAAACTCCTTAGCTCAAGTGATCTACCCAACTTGGCCTCCCAAAGTGCTGGGATTACAGGTATGAGCCACTGCGCCTGGCTTTTTCTTTTTTAAAAAAAATATTTTAGCAACCAAAAAGCAGCATTGTAGTCCTGGCAGCTACAAATTGAAAGTTGACACTGCCCCCACCCCCAACCTGTACTGTGTGACATTTATTGGAGCGAATAACTATCATTCATTCACATTGAAGAATTAGTTGCTCGCCAAGGACCTTTTATAGAAACTTCCCCAGAAGCTGTAGGATGTCCTCTTACGATGCTGGTTGGAGTTGCCAGGGTCCAGAGGCACCTCCATGTCCTGGGTCACCAGATCACCAGCCTTGCTGCTCTTTCCCCAGCTGCATTCTGCAGGTAAGAGGCTGGGCCCAGGGCACAGGAGGGGGCATCTGGGGATGTCTGAAGAGCTGGATTCTTACCTGCTACTGATAGCATTTCCACAATCATAAGCATTCCCTAGGTTACAAATACATTGCTCAGAGACTAGCAACTTTTTTCTGTTGCTTTCAAGAACTGGTAAAGTGGAAGATGTTCATGACAAAGCGAGGGTCAATAGGTCAAATACTAAAATATAGTCCCTCCAGCTGGCCAGGCATTAGGAAAGAGACCCAAGTTGTGGGAGGGAGGCCCCAATAGGTATCTGTATCCCCACATCCCCACAGTAGCTCAAACCCTCTTTTGTCAAACCTTTATGTGAATGACAAAAGGCACCCCCTGGAGGCAGAAGCTTTTAGCTCGCACTCACTTGAGACTGAGGGCCATATAGGGTGCGACTGTACAAGCTTACGTGGGATCCCTGTTTCTAATAAGGTTCTCTAGGAAAGATAGTTTTTTGGTTCTCCATCTTGTACCCAATGAAGTTAAAAGAATCTGGAAGAAAACAGGCTTCCAATAAAATTTTGTTGTATGAATGACACCTGTGTCAATACACTTGGAATGGATGTAGAAAAAGCTTTTTCTGTTACACCTGAATTTGTCAAATGTGTTGTCCAGTGAGTCTGTGTCTTTGCCCTTAGAAAGTTTTTTTTTCTTTTTTTAAAAAAATCCTTCTTTTCACAGGTATTGATCTTTAAGTTTTATTATTCAAACATTTTTTTCTTGCCTTCATTTTTTCTTCATATGACTTTGGAAACATTCTGATAAACATCTTGCTGCCATTGTTTATGGGAAAAAGTATATCTTACAGGTTAGAATTAGTAGAACATAAGCATGTTAATATTTTTCAACAGAAATTCCAAATTATCAATCTTTGCTAACAAAGCAAGTAATTAGGGAAATTGGGGTTTTCCGTACTTTTTCTATGAATTATCTATTTTCGGGGCTTCCCATGTTTGGCCACCAGATGGCAGCATTTGAACACATTTTTAATTGTCTTCTACAAGACAAAGCTGTTTTTGAAGCCCTTTTATCTATCTTATGTTTCCAAATCAATACTTCAAAATAAAATATATAAGGGGCTTTTAAAATAAGACTGATGTGTGTTTAACAGTTCTCCTAATTAAGATAGAAGTTTGAGGGAAAACCAGTGCGTGGGTAAAAATATGAAACATACGCTATTGACCAGGAGGCTCTCTGTTGGACTGAGAGGTGAAATAGACTCTAAAGTTGGCTGGAAGCTGGGCATGGTGGCTCATGCCTGTAATCACAACACTTTGGGAGGCTGGGGCTGGCAGATCACTTGAGGTCAGGAGTTCGAGACCAGTCTAGCCAACATGGCAAAACCCCGTCTCCACCAAAAATACAAAAAAATTAGCCGGGTGTGGAGGCATGTGCCTGTAATCCTAGCTACTTGGGAGGCTGAGGCATGAGAATTGCTTCAACCCAGGAGGCAGAAGTTGCTGTGAGCCGAGATTGCACCATTGCACTCCAGCCTGGTGACAGAGCAAGACTCCGTCTCAAAAAACACACAAACCCAACAAAACATTCTTTCTATTAAAAAAATAATAATAATAAAGTTGGCTACAGCCAAGGTTGAAGCCTGATTCTGGCACTCATGAAATGGGTCTTGGGGCATGTCAAATGCATGGTAGTTGTTGAAAATATGCTGGCAAATTTTCTTAATTTGACCCCAAGTTAGTAACTGTTGTTCTCATTGCAAGAGGACCTGGGAGTAGCACTGGAAGCAGACACTTCTTTTGAGCATATTCTTCAAAAATGGCATCATTTTTACATCGATAATTGTTAAGTTGCTGGTGGTCAGATATTAGAGGAAGCACTGTCAAAGCAGGATGGTCAATACACAGAGGTATTAGGTAAAGTAAAGGCTGTGTCTGCATTTTCCATGGGTCAGCTTCCCCGCAAACCTTCTTTTGTTAGAAGAACCTAGCTTCATCTATTTTCCAGCTCTGTCAAGCCTTCTGTCTTTTAAGGAGGCAGAATAAAAGCCCCAATGCCAAATAGTACAGAATATTAAAATTGAAAAGGACTTTATATACCAGGGCTCCTGACGTTTTGAGGGAGTTGTAGATCCAGAATTTGGTGAAGACGATATCCCCCTTCCCATGTTTTGCATGTAATTTCAAGGGAAGCACTCCAAAAATCAATAATCCATGGATTATCTAGGACAGATCTTCTCAGCTGGGGTGTGTGTGTGTGTATATCCTCTAGACTCTAATTAGTTTAAACCAACTGGCAGGCCTTTTTCCAAACTACACACAGAAAGTCGCTCTGCTACCACTGGGCATCTAATTTCTCCAGTGCTTTGAGGCAGACAAACTTTAATCTTTTGCCTGGAGAATCTGTCAAAACTCTTTATTCTAGTAGCCTCTGATGTTCCATTGAGGGATTTGAAACGTAGAAGTGATTGTTACAATACCAGCAACCAACTTATGTCCTAATTAAACATCAAGAGTGCTTGCATTCCCAAATTCATGCTGGGAGAGAATATACTAAAACGTTAATTAGCAATCCTCTCTTGGTGGTAAGAATGTGTGTTATTTAAATTGTGTTATATTGTTGTGCATGCTTCTAAATTAGCTACAGTGAATACATATTTGGGAATATGAAAAAAGCTTCAAATTTTATTTTAAAAAGTGATAGGTCACAAAGGAATGTAATCAACATTCAATTATTTATATCAGTAGCTGATAAAAAATGACTAATATTTTTTTTTTTTTTTTTTACAAATAATGCCAGTTTCATTAGAGTGTTCTATGGCCCTCCAGAGACAGGCATCCTGCAGGCCAGATTTCAAGGCCAGATTTGCCTGAGTGAGAACGACACACGTGAAGGTAATTCATGTCCTGGATCTGATGTTCCTAACAGTAGATCTAGAAAAGCAGTGGCTTTTTCTCTGTTTGCCCCAACCTCAATGTCTGCAAGACACCAACTACATTTTAGTTATTCAAAATTGTTCGTAGCAACTTTCTGTTTGTACTTACAAATGTCTTTCATCACCCACTGAGATCCCATGACTTCCCTTGTAAGTTATCTTGATATGAAATGTTATGTTAGGTTTCCAAATACTGAACCACCCTTGAATTCTGGGGGTCAATCCTCTTGGTTCCCTAGGGTTTCTCTTTCAGAGCTGACTTTGACTCTAAAACATTTATGATGGGATGGGTTTGGGGAGTAAGATTTACAGATGGATTTATATATTTGGCCTGGTCCCCAGATTTTGACAAAAGTGTCAGGAAAAGGGGAAGAAAAGATGGAACTTGAAAATGAGAAGAATGGCTACAATTTTGGCTTGTTGAATCAGTTCCCAGAACATCCTTTGTAGTAGAGAAATCAAGTAATGGGAGAAGTGGAAAGAAAACAAAAAAATTAGTGAAACTAAACCAATCTCCATAGTGGAGAAGGGGGAGAAGAACTAAAAAAGATATATGAGGTAAATATTTGGGGCAAACTCTGAGGCATCTGGGAAGTGGGAGCTTTGGAGTGGTCTGGGAGATTTAGGGAAGAGAAGAAAGGGATTTGAAGAAGGATTGGTCTCTCTGGATATAAACGAATCCCTTTTGATATATTTTTGAGAGATGCAAGCAAAGATTATATACTGGATTTAATGGGGTTTTTTGTTTGTTTGTTTGTTTTGGTTGAGACAGGGTCTCCCCATGTTGCCCAGGCTGGTCTTGAACTCCTGGCCTCAAGCGAACCTCTCATCAGCCTCCTAAAGTGTTGAGATTATAGGGATGAGCCACTGCACCTGGACTTTTGGCCAAATTTTGACTTCTGTTGTTCCTATTCCACTTTCTCATATCTTGCATTTTGTGTTTCTTCTTTTTTTATTGATTACATTTGCTAGATGTTTGCTTATAAGATGGTGGCTCACGCCTGTAATCCCAGCACTTTGGGAGGCCGAGGCGGGTGGATCACAAGGTCAAGAGATCGAGACCATCCTGGTCAACATGGTGAAACCCCGTCTCTACTAAAAATACAAAAATTAGCCGGGCATGGTGGCATGTGCCTGTAGTCCTAGCTACTCGGGAGGCTGAGGCAGGAGAATTGCTTGAACCCAGGAGGCGGAGGTTGCGGTGAGCCGAGATCGCGCCATTGCACTCCAGCCTGGGCAACAAGAGCGAAACTCTGTCTCAAAAAAAAAAAAAAAAAAAAAAAAAAAAAAAAGATGGTGGTTTTTAAAATTTTTATTTTAGAAGAGTAGTTCTTCTTTATAACGATTTTATTTTTGCCCTTATTTCTTTTCCTTTGCTTTTTTTTTTCTTTTAATAAAACTTTTGAGTCAAATACAAAGTTCACATACTTTAATATTAAGAATTTTCTATGGTTGGATGTGGTGGCTCATGCCTGTAATCCCAGCACTTTGGGATGCTTAGGCAGGTGGATTGCCTGAGGTTAGGAGTTTGAGACTAGCCTGACCAACATAGTGAAACCCTGTCTCTGCTAAAAATACAAAAAATTAGCTGGGCGTGGTGGCAGGGGCCTGTAATCCCAGCTACTTTGGAGGCTGAGGCAGGAGAATCACTTGAACCCGGGAGGCAGAGGTTG